>CAIGRL010213497.1:0-14558 GCA_903798325.1 Fraxinus xanthoxyloides
ATAGGAGGGTATAATAGTCATTTCGTGTTAAAAATTGGGGAAAATAACGTTTTGCACCAAAAATGTTCAAGGTAGCGACATTCTGTATCAAAAAATCAAACGTAAGGACGTTTTCCACAAAACTCGTCAAAGATAAGGATGTTTTGCTCCAATTATCCTAAAAAATACGTACGAAGTTCTTGCGGTATTTTATTTATTCATTAATCTGGAATACTTATTTTATCCGGAAACTTAAAAAATATGTGATATTTTATTTATTCATTAATCTTGAATACTAAATGATATTAAAAATAGATGAATGCTTATTGCGTCAACTTTTTACACTCTTCCCTTGCGTTGCAACTACTACACTATAGGTCTGCAGAACCAACTGTATAAAAAAGGGGTAGAATAAAATGGACACTGAATAGTAGCAAAATACCAGGAAATATTTCTTATACAAATTTATTTGTATAAATATCTCGACAAAATTTTCTCCTGTAAAATAACATATACATCACAAAATAATAGATAATGAAATAAGTACAACATGCTCCTGGGAATGGTTGTAGAACCAGTTCGCTTAAACTTCCATGGATCATGCTGTTCAGAATAGTGCAATGCAAAGCCCAAAGAACCTCTTTTCAGTATCTCGGCAGGAACTACAGGATGCAACGACCAAAAAACACGTGGTGAAAATCACACATTTGCAATGGAATGCCCAAGAACTGAGGGAAACAGATAATTATCGAGCGCCTCCCCACAGGTATCTGCCTACATTTCTAATTAAATCTTCAACTCGTCTTCAAGGACGATTCCCCTTTCCATTAATTACATATTCGAAGCCGCATCATGGATTTGTTACTCGAATCATCTGGACCTGTTACCTAACCAGGAGATCCATGTACACTATTGGACAACAAGATCCTTAAATGTCACGAGTTTATCGACTTTTCCATTTGACGAAAGAGAGAAAGAATTTTGATCAGAGATGGAGATGTCAGAACCACAACCATTTTCAGGTAATTCTGGAATTTGGTGGGCAGTCGAACTTGTGACAGCAGAGCTGCGGCTGCCCTCAAAGTACGTTGAATATGGGAAGTACTCAGCACATTGCATCTTCCATCCTATAAAAGCATATCAATTCAGCACTATGCATGTAAATTTTTTATCTTATTTGTCGGATACCAATAAAAGATGTTCCTCATTCTCAGTAAATAAAGGAACAATCAAACCAAGAAATTTAGCTAAACCATTCTTTTTTTGTAACCATGATTAACCTGCCTAGGGCTTCAAGCTTCAGAATGACACAACACACAACCAGCTACTACATAAACATAGTCGATATACCATTGTTTACATCATTCTTGAAAAGTGGACAAAACCTAACCTCTCTACAAGTACAGTTCAAGATTGGCTAGGAGGAGAAAGCTATGCGTAAATGTAAATGAAGTGGAGAAACAGATTACTTTAATGCAGAAGTTAAAAGGGGAAAAAGAAAAGCACCAAAGCAATCAGTGTATGGAAAATTACGCCTTGAATTAAAGGTAAACACCCCACTCACAAGTTCATTCATTTCAAAGTTGAGGAACTTGAATTTATTTAAAAAAAAAAAAACTTTAAGATCAGAGGTCAGGGAGATCCACGGATAATAATGTTATTGAAATGTGAAAGGTACTAATTGTGAGGCGCAAAAGATCAACACGAGAAAGGATGTGGGCGATCTAACATCAGCAAGTTCAAGCATGATTAAAGGCTAAATATACAGTAATGGAGTCCATCTATTTGTCAAGGTATGCAATTCACTGTTAATTTCCTATAGAAACTCAAAATCAATGAGAGCATCAAAATACAAATAAGAGAACGAAAAATCAAAGAAAAAGAAAACAAGGACTCACTCAATGCAGCATCATGGTCATTTATAATTCTGTCTAATATCTTGTGGACTGCAATACAGTCCTTGAGCCTCCACTTTCTGTCTGCTCCCATAGGTCTATTTCTAGTTTATGTAAAACAAGAAGATTCAATGTTCAATGTCTCATAAGATATTGTGCAAACTAAATAATTGTAAATATATTAACAATTTTTAAGGAAATTACATTGAAGCCAGATTGTTAGTTGATCCTTCAATCAAGGTGATTGCCTCACCCTTCTTATTTGGTTTCAGAACATATAGCATTTCTGCAACAGCTGCTCTGTGCATCAACGAATCTGCTAAGAAAACAGAACCAAAATTATATCAATAATATGATCATGACAATTACAGGACAATTCTAGACATACATGAACCAGTAAGATGCTGACCTCCGTGTTTCTCAAGGAAAAAGGTGTTTGCATCAATGAGAGATTTACCATGCAACTGACTGAAATAAAAAATAAGCAGGGGATATTAAGTAACGGAAGTATTCAGTAGAATATTCTAACATCAAACAAATTGATGCACTTCAACCAGGAAGGAAATTGATCCCCCAAGAAAAGGAAGAAAAATGAAAACCAATGGATCAAAAGAACCTAATTGTAGGCCGTTCTGCTTCCAAGACGCCCCATATGAGCTTCTCAGCATCAGTCACTGGAGCAGGCATGGATCCCACTTTAGAGAAGAACTTTATCTGCAAAAAATCGAACAATTAAGATGAACAATGATGAAGGTACTTAGGGACAACAAAGATATTGTATTTCACACACATTATACGCAAGTTCAATATATTATTTATGTAATAAAAAAATTCCGTCAGTAACAAATTTCTAAAAATGAATGCAGCAGATCACTATCAAATCATACCAAACAACGATGTGAATCTGGGTGTTCGGCATCCAACCGCAGCAGATGCTTTACAGCCTGCAGATAAGAAAGATCACATTTGTACATGTCCTCGAAATAACAAGACGATAAGTTTAATATCTACCAGATCCGATCCAGGACCTGGAGAAATTACGTGTAATGAATTCATTTGCCTACATAATCCCCATGGCAGGTCAAAGAGATGGGAGAAAGTATCATTCATGAAAGAAAAGGCTTCAATTCAAGATTTATATTATTGTAGCATTTTTTTTCAAATATCATTTGAGTAGATTTCCCAGCTACAAATCCAGTTTAAATGAATCAGTAGGTGCAAAAAAGAAGTTTCATTCTGAACTCAAGAATTATAAACTTACCTGCAAAGCAAGTAAAGTTTTCTGCTTTCTCATATTTACTTCGAAGGAAAGTAAATGTGTCTCAATGGACTCAGATGAATGTTTTTGAAGCAGCTTCAAATACTTCGTAGCTTCCATCAAAGGATCTTCAACCTACAATTTATACTCGCAAGTCAAAAACGAACTCAGCTATTCTCACATAATCATTCCAATTCTGAGCAAAGATTATCAACAATACCAAAAAAGGCACTCAGCTAAATGATAATTGAACATATGAATTAGGACAGGATTTAAGAAATCCAAAAGCAAGAAGAAAACCGGACTATCAACTAAAAGATCTATGAGCAAGTGAATCCTATGTATAGATGGCCAAAATACCATTAATAACTTTTCACCGCTTGGGTCTGAATCTACTGGTTTCACAGGGCGTTTTCCAAATTTTGATATTGCAGTAACATTTGTTTCTTCTTTCACTTCAGCCTCCTAAAAAAACGTGAAATTTATTGTCAAAATTTTTTGGAGTAATTTTTTGTTGAAAAGCTACAAGCTCGCTTACTTTCTTGGCTCGGGCTTCTGCTTTCCTCTGTTTTTGTCTCAGTTTCTTCTTTTGAGAAGGAGGCAACTTCGACATTTCATCATCTTCTTCTGCATCCGACTTTGGAGGAGAATCATACAGCTTCAAGTAGCATCTGAATATAAATTTCAAATGAGCACAAGAATAAAAGATTAGGTAAGAAGATCACATACCATTAATCACTCAACAGGGTTCACGCAATAAACAAAATACTAATATCTAGAATAGCATTCACATCAACACCCATTACGAGCAATCTGGATGGTCGCAAGGAATAAAAACTGATCTCAAACGAGATCATAGGGAAAAATAAAAGGCGTTACTTGATTGCTCCAGCAGCTGCTTTCTGGAAATAAGAATATGAATGCAGACGATCCTGAAATTTCAGCATTTCTACATAGGTGCGGAGAGTCATTTTCCTTAAGCAATAGGAATGGAAGTCAAATTGGTCCTCAGTAATGTCAGCATAATGTTTTTCCACAGCTAAGAATTTCTTCAAAGCCCGACCAAGGTCCCCTTGGCGGAAATAACTTTCTCCTGATGCTAGTTCATACCTTCGCAAATTCACATAACAAAAGTTTCAATAAAAGGTTCCTAAAACAAAAATATTCATTAGCTAAGACACGTACCACATGCACTGCATATCGTGAAGGTTATTATGTTGCTCTCCATCTTTTGTAAATAAAACAGCCGTCTTTTCTGCCAATGCAACCTGGAATCGGATGTTCAAAAACGAAAGCATATCAACTGAGAGGAAAATTAGGTAGTTCAACCCAAAAAAACTCATTTAGTGGCAACATCTTATGAAGAAGAAAATAGCTCTAAACCTGGTCAGCTTGCAGCATACGCTTAACGCAATCACTATTGATGTAGCGGTCTGCAAGATCCATGCACCTTGCTTCATCAGCCAGAGCAGCAGCAGCTGACAAGTCACCAGCATGCTTTAATATCCGGCTCTGTAGTGAATATTAACCACATTAATTAAACTGGAGGATAAAATAATTATGATCCCATTTTTGCATAATAGGTAAATATTTATGTTTCCTTGCAAAAGATAACTCAAGCTTACTTACGAGATAGTAAAACGACATCCAGAAAGTTTTTAAACATCTTTCATTGTTCACAATTGTAGTTTGTTATATTCACATAGGTTATCCCATCCAATGACACAATCCTAAAAGACTTAGCCCTGTTTGATGAAGATTAAAATTGGATTTTTAGTAGATTTTGATAAAAGTTGATGAAATGTATGGTTGAAAAGTCGTGGGACTCATGAAATGTGGTTAAAATTAATTGTTGACTTTGACTTAGATTAAATTCCAGATTTTAATCACTACCAAACAGTGGCATGAGCATTGAAATGTATGATATGGTCAACAAATAATGTCAGACAAACAAAAATCAAATCACCCACAAAACCTTCAAGAGAAGGCACAACATGGGGAGTGCAAAATGGATCTGTTGAACCAATTATAATTGAGAAGGACGGTCAACAAGGAAAAGTCAAACCTCGTTATAGATTAATATCGTGAAAAGAAAATCAAAGAGATCAACTACCGAAGGCATGGCTCACAAATCAAATATGTACCTTGGCAGAGTACAAATCAATGACTGTTGGAGTATGTTCTATGGCCTCATCGATTTTTGCAAGAGCAATGTCATACTGGCCACGCCTGTCATAATGCTGCACCGATAATTCTTCTTAGTAAAAATCAAAAACAAAAAGCAACAGAGCTTGCAAAAAATCATTATCAGACAAACCTGTGCCAAATAAAACAAAATCCACATAAGTGTTGAAGGGGGCTCCTTGTCCACCCTGCACATAAGGCAAAATGAAACACACAGTGGTCAGCAGGAAGCAACCTTTCGACATACTGGCAAAAGTTCCTATTTATATATTTCATATCCAGCCTAGAGCATGGTTCAATCTGGAAGTACTATGGCAGATAATTTGATGGTTTCAGAAAATTTCTTTTCAACAAATTGGCTCACTCAAGTAAAGAAATATGCATGATGAGGCTAAATGAATGCAAACAATTATAATGATACTTTCCTGTACATAACGTGTAAATGACTAAGATTACATGCCCTAAATTGTTCGTGTAAACATATATTTAATTGTTGTACCATTCAGGATATTATATTCCTTGTGATAAGTTGGCTAGTGAACAGAAATTTAACGTAGATATTAAGCACTTAAATAGATTTGTTAAGGCAGTTTCTCTGTAGACAGATCTCATGAGTTAGCTTCTATGATCTGCATTACATCTTGATAAAACACGACTATATTGACGACGAGACAGCCCCAAATGGAAACGGCATCATTCACATAATCAAAAATTGCAAAACATGGTCAGGAAGAACACCGTCAATTCAGCTTGTAATATAATATTGCGCTTCTAAGTCCCATAGAAGGTGCAATGAAGATTCAACAGCAGAAAAAATAAAAGTTGAATCACCTCCCAGGATATCCACCCGTTTTCTTAATGGAGTTCTCTAGCTCAAGAATTAACTTCTCCAATATGTCTGCCTGTAAGAGATCCAAACAAAACACCATCCAGGATATTATATTACTAGTGCCCAATTAGTCAAACTGATTACTTAGGGGAAAAAACTAACCTTCCCAGGTTGATCGTAGAGAGGAGAAAGATCAGAAAACAGAGAAGGAATGCCCTAAATGCACAAAAAAAAATAAAAAAGTGTTGAGGAAGCTCCCATGAATAGGTCAACCAGTGAAAACAGAAGAAACGAAACTAAAATGAGTACTTTCGTAAGAAGAGGTCGTATGTAGTTCTCTGCTGCAGCCTGGAACTTGTCACCGCTTAAAAAATCAAGTGGAATTCTCTGTCAAATGGGGGAAAAATTAACATAAAAATCCAGGAATAGATTGTGGATGGCTTTCAACAATTATAGATTGGGAATTTAACATGATTGGAGATGGAAACATTGTTTTCGACAGTATATAGATGCATAAATCTGTCAAAATCCCTAAACTATAAATGAAAAAAAAAAAAAACATTATAACTGAAGAATAAAGGCTCGCAATCAGATAATAGCACCAGAATTAAATCAAACTAGCTCCTTTTTGTAGGACTCCACGAGCTATCAAGCAATGAAGTTAGGAAAATATCCGAACAAGGTTCTAAATCTATGCCCATGATAATCCACTGTTTAAAACTCAAATATAGTTAAGTAAAGCTATCATCAGTAGGACTTCCAATGTTACGAACCATGAAATTGAAAACCAACATGCTTCTAGAAATGAATGAATTCTTCCATGAAAATAAAGTCAGAAGTTAAAAGTTCTTGCAACACATAATATGCTTAGTGACAGGAAAAAAATAATAAAACTCGTCTATGCACCATACAATAGGTGAATGTATTGACCTGTAAACCTTTTTCTAAGAAAGCTAATATACATAATCCAACACCACTTTCAATTATTTACTCAATGAACATAAAAAACCAAAATTGACTTGGAACAAAACATAAAATGAAGAGTAAAAGCTAAGCAGGACAAACTAGATAATGTGCCAGATCATAAGCATACCTACAACTCCAAACAAAAGTCTCAGCATCAAACACTAATCGCAGCTTAACCAAACTTATAAACTGTTCTTCAAAAAACTGAATAAAAATCATTTTGAATAACAGAAAAGAATTGTCATGTTTTAACTAAACGGCGCCAAAAAGACATACAAAACCAAATCAACACTATACAGAACCCAACGCAGTTAATAAGTATGTACTCAGATAAATCTGTACCGATTAAGAAATGACAAGGTGCAAGACAAATCATATTGTGAATTTTGCAATTCGATTTCACGAAGTTTTTATATGCAATTCCTCTTTTTACCATTCACATAAAAGGTGCATCATACATGCATTGATTCAGAATAAACGCTAAAAACGTAAAGGGGGAGAGAGAGAGAGAGAGAAGGAAGAAGCATGTGTCACCTTGACAGCAGATGACCTATTATATTGGTTGCTAAGCGATTCATACAAGGACTCTAATTGATCAATTTGATCAGAGGAATACTGACGATTTTCAGGATGAAGTCCCATACATCTTTGTAGGCCTTCATAGTATCTATAATACAAAAGCAAAAAAAATATCATATGAACTGCTCATTCATTCATAAAGTTGTAGACTTTGAAACATTCAAAAACAAAAACTTTTAAATGCACGTTCATGCACTTCACAAAGGTCTTTATGTGGCAGATATACGATAGGGTTCGGAGGACGTGAGTTGGAACCAAAATTTATATCCAGCAACTCCTAAAGTATCTTTGGATCCAGAAATAATGATAAATAGTACTTAGAAGAGCAATAATCTACACTTTTGAGAAAACGAGAAAATCTCAAAGATACTTCTCAAATATGTAAGAGAATTCAAACAAAATGATGGACATCTGAACCTTGATTTTAACAAGCAAAGATCTCAATTTCATAAGCCATAAGCTCTGATTTCTCAATCATATAGAAATAAGCTAAAGATAAAACAGGAAATTTTTGCTCACCGTTCTGTTCATTATTGCAAATTAAAATTTAGCCCAAAAAATATCCTTTCAATATTTCCATTTCCTATTTTAATGTAAGAGTGCCAGACTTCTCATCCACCTTACAACCACTAAGCATTTGTTTAGCTTCCGTAAATGGTCTTGAATGAATGCTCAAAGGATGTCACTCAGAACACCGCATACTATGAATAACAGTATAGCATTCATTATTCTGTTATTCATGTTTTCAATTTTTCTCTTGTGTTCGGGTTTTGTGGGTTGGGGAGTGGGGGACCTTGTGTGGTTGGAAGATAACAAGGAAAATAAACCACCATGTATGCTGAAGAATAACACATGCATAAGCACATACAACTGATTAAATCCAGAGTCAACAGGACAATTCTCATATTCTCTATGATAGAATTTAAACAAAACACGGCGATATATTTACAGAATAAAGTAGGCATCAAGTTGAAGCAATCTTCTTCTCATTTTCTGTTAGCCATCAAAAGTGTACAGTCAGTTTCTACTACACGAGGAAACTAGAACTCCAAAAGCAAAAATAAGACTTTTTTTTTTTTAATCGATGATCATCTAATATACCTGTAGTTGTCAGGATTCATGGAAAGTAGCACTTTGTATAATTTTTCACCTTCTTCAGCACGGCCCAGCTTAACAAGAAGAGAAACCTCTTGTTCCTTGTATGATAATATATCAATCTACAATGCATATATCACCCACAGTTCAAAGTCTAGCTTGAGAAATAAGATTGACCTCAATATGCTAGTAAATTAACTTACTACCACTTACAATTTTGGATTCCTTCTTGTGCAACTCCTCAAGAGCCCGCTCAAGAAAGCCACATTCTTCTAGCAAAGCAATCTGAAAGAAAATATAATATCCATGTATCATTTAATTAGTACATATGGAAATATCATAGTTCTGTCGGATCACTAACAAAAGTTTCCTGTATGTAATCAGCAATGGAACTAAAGTCTCCTGTATGTAATCAGCAATGGAACTATAACCAAAAGAACAACAGAAACTCAACATTTCTTGTAGAAACTGTATACTTTATTTTCCATGGAAATTCAATAATTCTAATATGATAAATTGAAGTTCAAATATCACCAACGAAACATTGACTTGCACCTGTGATGACAGCTGTCTAAACTAAGAGAAAGTTCAATGCACACTCAAATTAATTACTTTGAAGAGAAAGCCTGTTAATCACTAGAAAAGAATCTAATATCCATCAGAATTAGAAGAATCCAAGGTCTCTTGTGAATACAATCAGCAAAAGTGCAACAGCAAGATCCAAGCACACAAGTCCACAAAATAAGTTCAGAATACTAGGGTTTTAGCAAGATATCCAAGAAGACCCAAAGTTCTCTCGACCAAAGACATGCACATATTCTTCTCAGGATATTCCTTGAACGAATATTTAACATATCAATCCGCCCCATCTTTTTCAAACTTGCTCTACCCAAAAATGATGGGCACGCACGTATCATATGAATTAAAATTGATGCAAATATTTCCAAGAAATAGTCTCAAAATCTGATTCAGTATTTGTATAACAATTATAATCTTGGAAACATCATTTCAAAGATGGGGAAATTTTTCTCGCTGGTGTATGTTATAATTAACTGCAAGAACAGAAAATTGCCCAATTTAAATGTCATACGTGATAGTTTCCTGAGAAAATGTACAACAGAGTCATCTCATGATATAACAAAATCTCTACATCAAGCAGTTTAGGGGTGGACGAGAGCAGAAGGAACAGTCCAAGCAATTTATAGGAGTACAAATATTTGCTGCATAAAACAGTTAAAGCCAATAGTAAACGTGCCTTGTACAAGAGCATTTCTCCATGCTCGCAACGTTCATTGAAGGGAGGGTAGTCATCCTCCAGAGTCCCTTCATACGCTTCAAGGATATCTATAGCCTTCATTCCACTAGCAAACAACAAAAGTCGATATTACATAATAAGAAAGCTCAAATAATACCCATTAACGAAGAAAAAATCTTTCAGGATGACATTTTTCATTTTTGCATTTACGAAGTTTTAAATTGGTGACAACAACGATGTCGATAAAACATAAGCGTACCCAGTAAAAGCTTTCGACGCTATAAAGGGACGATGAAAGAAAATAGTATCCACGAAGAAAAATATATTTAGTGAAAATCTAGAACATAATATAATAAAACCATAAAACAAATCAACCATTTTTACAAGCAACGGAGGAAAAGAACGCGTAGTAGCTCTTAGTTTTCTATATTAGACCCTTATTTAGAATCAAACTAATCAACTAATGAAATAAACATAATATTTACAGTAAAAGCTAAAAATGTATTTTGCCAAAGTAATGGATAATGGGGACATATTTATCTATTCTAAGTGAAGATACGAAGTACAATTTAATGCAAATAATTTGTGTTTTTCATAACTATTTCTACAAAGATAATAGGTCTGTTTGGGTTTCATTTTATTTTGCTAAAATTCTACTTTCCAAAAAATGAGCGGCTGATAAGTAGGTAGAATCCTACGAAACTTGTGGTTAAAATTAATGCATGACTTGGAAAAGTAGAACTTAAGGAGAAGAAATTGAAACACTAATGGACACAATAATCCAGTTCATCAAAATATTCATCTGACATAAAGCAGAGTGCAATTTGGAAAGTTGTTAAGAAACCAAAAAATAATATTCGGATAGCTATAAAGGACAATAAATAATGTTTAAATACTTGGAGTTCAAGTGATGAGAAACAGCAAAACCAATCCAATTCATGCGATGATTTGGTTTAAGCGTGAGCAATTGTTGTCTTGTCTCAACAAAACCTGCCAAGTCACGCATCTGTGCCTGCAAAAGAATCATTAAAACGTAGAACAAATTAGCTGCACGGTGCAATATAAATTGATGTCTTACAAAAGGGTAAATAGAAAGATGAAAACATGGAATAATTACAGTGTAAAACAAGCGCAGAATAAAAGCTAGTTAGCCTTTTAACTTTACACTAATTATGAGGTCTTATTTTGGTTTCATTACAGAGAGAGCATCATCGTGAAATGTATTCAATTGGAGAATTTACTTTAAGTGTGGTATTGCATCTATTTATCTTGCATTTTAGAACTCAGCTTATGCACACTGTGATAGGCCAATAGCTGATAACTAAAAATTAGGAAAAAGGTTTGCTGTTCAGTTCAATTTGATTATTTTCCCTAATTTCTGCTTGATGTGTGACCATTTATTACCAAAAGAAAAACAAAAATGTAGGTAACAACACTCAAGAATATATTCATATCCCAATTAATACAGCAGGAAAACATGTTTGATAAACTCGTAAACCTAGTATCAACCAACGTAAACATATGCCAACACAAAAGGACACGAGGAAGAAACAACAACGTCAAAAAGAACAAAAATATGGATATCAGCTATTTTCGCAAAAAAGACTGTTGCTCAGTATAATTTCTTCACCAGTGGCATTGCAAAAGAGAAAGCTAGCGCCAAAATTTTTTTTATTGCTTTTGGCATAAAATTCAACAGTAGCATGTGAAAGATCTTCCGACATTCCGGTCTGTAAGCAGATAACAGAAAAAGAGAAATGAAAATAAGCACGTCTACCAATGTACCTGTAAAAGAGACAGATCGCGCAGTATTTCAATGTTGTCAGGATCAATTCTAAGTGCATTCCGATAGCACTTAATTGCTTCCCTATATTCTCTATCAGATCGATAGAGAAGACCATAGACATGCCAGCAAACATGACTCTTAAGATCATTCTGCGAGACGTGAAATTCCAGGTGATGCAGCAATCCTAGATTATCAATGATTTTTCATAATAATAATGATACTAACAGCAACAATGATAACGACAATAATAAATTAACCTTCAAACCAAGCCTGACTAGTTCATATGCTTCTGACTTCCTGTCCATGCAGTTCAAGGTTAATCCCTTCATCGATAGAGTTTCTGAAAACCAGGAAAAGATACCAAAAACTATTGAGTTGGAACTTGAAATACGAGAATAGTAAGAACTAAAATTCAATGCAAAAGGAAAAAAGGGGAGAGGAAAATATCGTGCACGTGTATTTTCCTTCATATGTTTCATACAACATGTACTTTAACTACCTTTTTTGCCAAAATAACCCAAGCAGGAAAAAATAATGAACAGGTAATGGATCTTGATTCACTCTTCCAGGATGTTAATTCGACTTCTTTTTGTAGTTCTTTAAAATCTTTTTTATTTGTGTATTAGTCATGATTATGCCCATTAAATTGGGAATAACTAAATTGTATCCTCAAGAAATCATTAAACAATGAATGTAAGAAAAATAGAGTGGCATTATCCATAATTCTGAGGAAACCTTGGTAAATTAACAGAATTCGAATCCTATGTCCTCTTGATTTATGCCTGCACTGACTGGAAACAAGTAAATTGTGGTAAGCTTCCCCACATCTTAGCCATCGAGACTCTAGGACTAGAGGGTGTTGCAAGAGTCTGCATCTCCCGGCTTTTGGTGATATCAGAACATAAAGAAAAATGTAAAGTTATTTTGACTCCTGAATTGCTTCAAAAATATTTTTGTTTCACACTAGACAGATAGTTGATTAAGTAATTGACCTTTAATCGTGAAATTTCCTACAACTTCTTATTGACATTTAATTGAGAGATTCCCTACAATTCTTATAGACCTTTCATCACAAGATTTCCCACAACTTCTTCCTAGAACTTTAAACGGACATTAACTCCAATATCAAACGTTTAGCTTTCAAAGAATAAGAAAGCAAATAACTTAATCCCACAGTGAAAATTTCTAAGAATGAGAATCCTGTTAGTCGAAGATCAAATGTTTCGTGTATACCAAAAAAGGATTGCATGCCGTGCATATGCTACTTACAAAAACCATGTGATATTACCAGATAATATTCCTGCATACCTCCATGATCAGGAAACTTCTTCAGTATAGTATCAGCAGCTTTCAAACCCTTTTTATACTGTTTTGTCTCGTATGATTTCTGCATAGATCAAGCAATAAAATTAAGTTCCATTCTGAGAAGCAATAGATTTAGCAACTGCAGTGGGAAGAAACTTTTGCTAATGGATAAGATGAGATCAACAAATCCCATCTGATAAAAAAATCCAGTGTTCGTTCTGTCATGATAAACAAGTATTATAAAATTACTAAAGAGGTGTTATTCGTTTGCAGAATTCCATTGACTCTTGTTCTATAAATTGATAGAAGGCGAGGTCAGCAAGTTTGATGTTTATTTAACACACTAAGGAAAATGACAAACTATTATGACTTTTCAAACTCCAATTGAAAGGGTGCAGCAGACATTTGTGCTTAAAAAGTGGTGAAATATTCTATCGTCATGTCCTGAAATTATGTTCCTTCTTTCTCCTTATCTCAGTCATAATTTCTTACACCTAGGCCGAAATTCAGCATTCTGTGAGAACCACATAATGGTATCGAGTAGCCATAAATTGCTTAAATTCACTTCGTGCAAATGGGCAGCTGATTTTTCATTTATTAAATAAATACTAATCTTATACCAAAAATAAAAAACATTGCTTTCTCACAGAAGCAGAAGCTTCAATCCCAATTGTACTAGAATTTCTATAAAACAAGACTTAAAATAACATATAAATTGCACATAATCATTTAAGAAATACATGAAGCACGATCGATTACAATGAATTTCACAAAGAATAAAAATAAGATCATCAAATGAACAAAAAAAAAACTAGGTCTTTCTACTAAATTCAAAATGGTGGGATTAAAATCTACGAAGTTTCGGTAAGATTTATAAGTAAAAATCCCGATAAACATACAACGATAAGTTTAAAAAGGTTGGCCTCTTTCGGAGGAAGAGAAGCGCCCATTGTCGATACTGCACAGTAAACAGGCCGCAAAGAAATAAAGAGAAAAACAAAGATTTGATTTGTAAAAGAGAGGGACGGTAGTTAGGAAGCGGCGGAGAGAAGCGGAGTGCGGCGGAATTTGGGGTGGCGTTTATCTGTTGCAACCCTACTGACAGAGAAATAGAAAAAGGGAGAGAACTTAACACAAGTCAAGTGCTACAGAGGTGCTTTCGTAATCGTCCCTCGCTTCTTTCTATGAAAGTCGCATTTTTTTCCTCAACTTCGTAAAACCTAGTTCAGTGAGGCGTTTTATCCCGAATGCGATTTTACTTTATTTTGGGAAATTGGATTCACTAATAATGTGTACCATGGACACGATTCAGCTCGAGCGATTTTCAACTTATTTAAAACTAATCAAATTAGGGTCCGTTTGATTGCACCATGGAAAATGAGATGGAAAGAAAATGAATTCCAGGGAAAATATTTGCCTACAACTTG
>CAIGRL010213512.1:0-10466 GCA_903798325.1 Fraxinus xanthoxyloides
TTTTTTTTTTTTGTCACTAATAAATCTGTCATTAGCGGCGACAGTTTCACTATCCAATTTATGATGAATGATTTTCATTGGTAAAAGTTGTTACCAAAGGAATTGAAGTCAACGGCGATGGATAAATCCGTCAATAAAGCTGCGTTTTTTTTGTAGTGGAACAAAAATAATTCACCTGAATAAACAAATAAATTAATTCTTGTAACATGAAACCAATATTTAGGAATGTAATAGCTTCCAGTCTCCATCGAACAACACCTAATTAGATCCCTTTCTCTCTCACGTTAATGGCTTGCAAATTGACCATTCTGACCTCAGACTGATCATAGCTGAGTTCCATTTAAGCTTTTGAAATATACAGTCCAGTATACCTTAAGAATTATTTATCTATTGGACTCTTATCTTTTTTTGGATCTCTTTTGTATCCTCTTTTGTGCAAAATGGGTGCTAAACTTCACCATGAAAATGAATCCCNGGGTGCTAAACTTCACCATGAAAATGAATCCCTTTTTATACTAAAAACACTTCGTCCCAATAAAATTGCGGCCTTTTATGTATGGCAAATGAACTATAAATCCTTTCCATTGTGCTTCATTGTACTCTTAAGCCATGTCTAACACTACAAAACTTGCTATTGTTGTTAAAATTTAGTTGTAGAGTCAATAGTCCGACTATAGTGTTAGGTATTTGATGTAATTGGCGAGTCTATGAATAAAATGGACTAAATTTAATATGTTGTAAAAGTCAAGGAATTAGATGCAAATAGTGGAATTTGTGTTATATTAGGTCTAGGGTTCGAGAATGGAAAAGAAGGAAAAACGACGCCTAAATTTCGCTAGATTATCTCCAGACTTAGTTCGAGCATCAGAAACAAAAACTACATCCCTCGTCTGTCGCCTTACCTTTGCTCGAGCGACACACTGTCGCTCGACTATCGCTCAACTTTCGCTCGAGCGACAGTGTCATCCGAAAAATTTTAATTCACATTTTTAAGACTTTTTGTACGGCACATTCAATCCCAAAACCTAAACTATAAACACCAAATGCAATAGAACGTAATTTTCCAAGGTTGAACACTGAGAAATCTGTTCTTATCTTCTTCATAAATTAGCTTCAGCATTCGTTCTTTGATTGATTCTTGGCGTTGAAAACATCATATCTAATCCAAATACCAAATTGCTGCTTTCTACACGTATCAGAATTCTGAAGATCAAGGGAAGGTGACTGAAGTTCCAGTTGGTGAAGAACACGGAGTCTTCGTTGATTCACAGGAGATAGACGAATTGATAAAGTTGGGAGTTGTTGCAAGATCGCACATTCTAGGAGGGCTTTGAAAACTACAGTTGGGAGTTGGTGCAGAAGCACAAAATTCAGGAAAGCTGTGGGAATTACAGTTAGGAGTTCAGAAGGTTCATGTCGTCATCTTGTCTAGGGGACTATAAGTTCAATCTTTTATAGTGAATTTTGATGGGCAAAGTGCCCAGAGTTTTTACCTTGTTGAGATTTCTCTGTAATCATACCACGTGTTATTTAATGCTTTATTTACTGTTTTCATATTCTGCGGTATTCAAATATAGGATAATTAAAGTGTATGCTTAACCATCTAGAAATAATTAATTAGTCACTTATTGCTGGTTAATTACATTTTTCTAATTCCGCATTTATACATATTCACCCCCTCTAGGTGCAGTTCAGAGCCTTATTTCGATTCTTAATCCTTAATTAATTCTAGATGAGTTAGTCATTGTCTGTGCTTCCATGTTTTGATGGAAGCAACTATGCCTATTGGAAAGTTCGAATGAGAGCATTCCTTAAAATATTGGATGAGGGTATTTGAATTAGCATTCAAACTGGGTGGACTGCACCTTCAACTAGTGTTGTTGGTGTAGTTACACCCACTGATATTTCACTGTGGACTAAAGAGGATTTAACTGAGTGTAAATGGAATAGTAAGGGCATTCATGCTCTGTTCAGGGTTGTGTTTGCTAAAGAGTTTAGGAGAGTTTCAATGTGTGAGTCTGCTAAAGAAGTTTTGCAACATGAAACAAATAACTTGGGAAAATGATATTATTTTGGTATGCATCGAGAAGCACTGGGTAGATCCCCTCTTCTTTCCTGTTATGGCTTGCAAATTCACCATTCTACCTTCGGGTCTAAACTTACCTACTTCCATTAAGACTTTTGAAAGATATTTATCTAAGTGTCTCTTGGACTCTGTCTTATTTTTGTTTTCCTTTTGTATAATCTTCTCTAAAAAATGGATGCTATACGTCACAATAAAAATGAATAAATTTTTTGATTAAAACTAACTTTGTCCCCAATAAAATTCAGGCAGATTAAAACTAATTTTTTGATTTCTTGTTCACTGTATTTCATCGTACTATTGAGCTCCAGGGTCAAGTTTAAACATGTGTTTCAAACATGTGTTTTAAGTTGAAATTGAGCTCTGGAGGTCAAGTTTTCTACCTTATCCACTTTTCTTTGTAACTTTAGGTCGTTTAGTACTACCAAACACGCATTATCTTTCAGGTAGAATTTTGTTTCTTAAAAAACTGTTGAGGCTTGCACTTGACCTTTTGATAAATGTATTTTGTACACTTGTTTGGGCTCCAAAATATGGACATTTCATAGTTCTTTTAATGAAATTATAGCCTAATTTATCATATAATTGTGTTATTAGATGAAAATTGATGAATGGAAATGGAATTGAAAAAACAGAAGCGGAAATTGACGAAAAATAGCAAGATCCAAAGTTTGGGAACTAAAGTGTAAATACACAAAATTTATGTCTGACCTCACGATGAAGATTCGAGAATACTATGGGTCAATTGATGCCACCTATGATTTATTCGCAGCACCTTGACGCCACTCCCATGGCACCGAGGCTCCTCCTGCTGTCATCTAGGGCGCAGAATTTTGGCTAGTTCAAACACATGAATTCTTAGGACTAATATTGAATTTAACTAAGATTGATTCACGTAAAGATATAAGATTCAATTAGTTAAATTGGGTTAATGAGAACTCATGAGAGGTAAATTGAATACAACAGAAGAATTCGATCAAACACTAGATTAGATTGTGAATTTTGAATTAAAACTTAAAAGTAATCAATAGATGAAATTATTATGCCATAATATCTATTCCATATTTGAACTTTCAGTCAACCTTTATGTGCATATTACTATTTTTAATTAGTAGATAAAGTTAGAAAAGCAATCACTTCATCACAATTATTTGTTCTTCACCAAATAGAAGTTAAGAGTAATAAATTAAGTATCAAAGTGTAGTCCTTGTGGGAATGACAATCCAACTCAAATGTCCACTATATTACCTGTTACGATAGATGTACTCTTGCAGCAAGTTTTTGTGATCTTTTTGAGCGTATTAGTATTTTCAATTAGTAGATATTGTTAGAAAAACAATCACGATATCAAAATTCTTTATGTTTCATCACACAGAAATCAGGAATAATAAATTAATAGCGTATAGTCTCATAAGAACGACAACTCGGACTCAAAGGTCCACTATATTACTTGTTCCGATACAGTACACTTGCGATAAAAAAAAAGCAACAAGTTTTTTGCGCAGTTGTTGGGGACTATTTACAAGTCTTAATTTATTTATTTTTTTATTATTATTTGACGGATAAAAGGTGTTCATTGTAAGCTTTATACCCAAAGCAACGATCTTGAGTCGTTTGATTCGAAAATAGAATGTACTCTTAAACGAAAACTCAAAGAACACAAAAAAAAAAAACCACTAAAGATCAAATATTCCTATTCATGTATATCCAATTGGACAAGTAGAGATAACTGAAAGAGACTTGCTAGTCTTAACATTCTTGATGCCTATAGAAGCACTAAAGTATTGTATATTCAGATTTCTGGGTAAGTGATTTTTACATAAGGGCGGATTAGATCAATTTGACTAGCAACACTTTCCAATTCTATGAGGTACCTCATGAAAACCCAAACACACACATCTCCTGATTTATCATAAATTGTCAAAACTTCCATGCTTCAAGTGTTAATGAAAATGCTATCAAGTTGCGTTTATCTCCTCACAGATTGAGGGATGCAACTTTGGAAAAGTTAGATACTGAACCTCATGGAAGTATTACTACATAAGGAAGAACTGAAAATTCTACAACAAATTCTTCCCACCAACAAAAGTAACAAAAATCCAACTAGAAACTCAAACATTTCAACAAAGAGATGAAAAGAGTTATGATGAGGCATGAAACAAATTCAAAGAGCAAGTGCGAAAGTGTTCAAATTATGGAATCACCGTAGGTAATAAAGTGCAATACTTCAACACCAAACTTTCACAACTTTCAAAATCATAGGTAGATTCCTTTGCTGGTAATCAATCAATGGTAAATCGGTTCAACAATGCCTAGACTCGTTCAAGTTAACTACTACTACCCATTCAATGTTCTCATCAGAAATAGTGGTACCACAGAAGACAGCTGAAATTATGAACTAGACAGCACAACATCCATCAATGCACATATTGCTCCTTTAACAAAACAGGTGGAGTCACTTGTAAAATTGTAAACACATGGAGCAAATGTAGTGATGGTCAGCTCAGCATGTGAGAATTGTGGAAGAAATCACGCTACAGAAAATTACTTGATGATTTCTTCTTCAAATTCACAAAGATAGCTCAATAACTTTTAGAACATCCACAAAGATCATTGTCAAGCAATACATTGACAAATCTTAAGGGGCGAATGATGGCAATAAGAGTAGTGGAAAATGATCCACCAAGGGCTCCTATAAAAGTTAAAGCATATGTACCTCCACTCCCGTTTCCCTATTAACTTCAAAAGAAGTCGATGGAGTAAAATATTCATGCTCTAACTACAAGGAGTGTGGTAAAATTACTCAATATGAAAAGACCAAAAAGAAAAGATGAGGAGGAAGAGATTGATGAAGCTAAAATCGAACAAAAATCTGCACCAACCTCAACTGAGAATGAAGAAAGTACAAAAACATCAACTACCAAAGCATCAAGTCCAGTCAACGCTTATGTACCTCTCATTAATTTTCTTCAAAGTCTCAAAAAGAATAAACAAAATATAAAATTTGAAAAAATTCTTGATGTTCTCAAGAAGTTTCAGATCAATATTCCATTGTTTTGGACTTCATTGTTTTGGACACGCCAGAAGATTGAGACATTTCAGTTATATTGGGTCGGCCATTCTTAGCAATGGATGGAGTCCTGATTGACATGGAGAATGGTGAGCTAATATTGAGATTGGAGGATAAGCAACATATATTCAATATTTACACTCAATATGAGCAACCTCCTGGCATTAAATTTTGCTGTAGAATCGATGAAGAAAAGCTACTTGATCAATGAAGTTGTCAAAAAAGAAAATTAAATTTTGGTGGACTCCTTGGTAGAGATAAAAATGGAAATATCGAAATTTGGAGAGTAAACAAATAATGCATTAATGAAAATTACACAAAATGCAAGAATGGAATAACTTGGTTCCAGCTATCATAATCATGGAAAACTCATGTTAATAACTTTAAAGAAGCGCTTCTTGAGAGGCAGTCCATGCTCTATCATTTTTTTATTACTTAGTTTTAAATTTTAAGATTGTTGATTTCATTGTCGTAACATTCTCGCTATATTGTTTGTAGGAAGATTCTCAAGTTTGTAATGTGGTTAGAAAGCCGATCTGTATCCACCCCACTAGGGGTATGGCAATACAACAATTGATATATTGAGGGAAATCCTAACATTGAGGATAATGTATGTTTTAAGTTTTGGGGGGTGAGTCATCACTTGTTAATTGTTATTGTCATTTGTTTAGTATTTTGTATTTGTGTGATATGATTTTGTTAAGTGTAAATTGTGTGAAAAAAACATTTCTTTATATGCATGATTGTGTGAGTTAGATAGCATCATCGACTAGGATGAATATATTTGAGAGCATGTATTAGTTTATGGAATGTGAATGAATTATGTGTCTTCGTTGAATTTTCTATTTATCCATGTGAAACGTGACAATATTCATATATGATAATTGAGTTTAGCGTCAGCAACATGAAAATTCATACATATAGGTTGAATAGATGACTAAGATGCTTAATAACTTCGCATTTTATTCGCACAATCTTTTAATTGTATATTTTATAATTTGGGATATTTCAGTCAGTAAAAGAAAAGATTTAGAATTGTGGTGATTTCGTGCATGTTAAAAAAAAGATTAACGTGTAGTGTCTTCAACTTTCTAGAATGAACTAAGTGATGACCGAATGCTAGGGATCTAATCCCTGTAAATTTTGCTTTTCTTTTATTAGAAATAAGTATCGTACTTATTGAGGTTATGCCTCACAGTGATAACTTTTGACTCGACTTGAGTTAGTAAGTCTATAGGGGTATCTCGAAATTTAATATCCTTTCGTATTCAAAAGTCGAGTTACCGACTAAAAGCTCGTTATATGGGTGAAGAAGAGAAAAATGGGTGAGGTTAATATTGAGTTGAAAAGAAAATATCAATATAAGAAAAAAAAAGGAAAAAAATATATGTAAGTGCGCTGGTAAGAGGTGATTGTTAGGAGCTTAGATAACTACTGGTTGAATCGATAGGTATAAACTTGATTGTTAGATCACTCATAATTTAGAAGAATCGTCACACGAGTAAATTGACTAGAGTGGTGTAAGGAATTGAAAACCTTTAGAATTACACGTTACAGAGAGAATGAAAGAGAACATGTTTGGGGTTGTGTGAATCTCACGAGCTAAGAATTGAGATAATTGACCATTTGGGGTAGGAAATTGAACCAACTTGTGAATGTACTACATTGCACTTGATCTTCACACACGCACCTGTTTTGCATTGGATAAATGGAAATTTAGCTTTTGCATTGTGATTTTGAAACCGTTTATAAATGTGATATAATGTTCTCAATTATAAGGCAAAAAGACAAGGAATACAACCAAAAATCTCTTTGCATGTTTGTGCGTTTATTAAGTTAGGTTACGATTTTATTTGAGGACAAATAAATGTTTAAATTTTGGGGTGTTTGATAAGTATATTTTATATACTTATTCGGGTTTGAAAATATGGACATTTTGTAGTTCTTTAAGTGAAATTATAGCCTTATTTACTAAATAATTGTGTTATTAAGTGAAAATCAATGAATGGAAGTGGAATTGAAAGAAAGAAGAGAAAAAGGCAAGATCCAAAGTTTGGGAACTACGGTGTAAATACGCAAAAGTTGTGTCAGACCTCACGATAAAGATTCGAGAATGATAAAAGTCAATTGAACTCAATTAGAAGTCAAAAATGAGTTAAACATGATCAAGACGTTTTCACAAATTAATTTTCAACCGCACAAGTAAGTTCAAGATTTGAGCTCGAGTTTGAGACCATATTTTGACATAGTAAACGTTAGAATTCAAAAAAAGCTACTCACTAAAGTTGTAACCCTTTGAGTTATCTTTATAACTTAATTTGAATTGCCTCATTTGTACATTTGAATAGAAAGTTGTGATGAAAATATTAAAGGAAATGCAATATTGATTTTATCCCAAGATACGGTGCCAAAGTGCCTAGGATCATCAAACCCCAAATTTCAATAGAAAGGTGGCGCCTATGATTTCTTAGCAGTGTCGTAGAGCCACTCCCATGGTACGGAGGCACTTCCTACTATCATCTAGGACACACATTTTTAACCCTTTTAAAGCCCATAAAAACTTCAAATTCAAGAAAAACCATAGAAGTATAAATACAAAAATGGAGGCACTTGAGAAGGATTCCACATATCAAGAGACACAAAATACAATTTGAGAATTAGAGAGCAATATCACAGGAGGAGAACACCGAATCAAGGGTTTGGAATCAAGATTTAGAACAAGAAGAGAAACTTGGTACAAGAGTCATCCACTTTTTTACATCTTAATTCAAAAATGGGTGATGTACTTCATTATTATTTTTTGTTGTTCTTCATCTATCATGAGTAGTTAAATTTTTTATTAGGGTACACAATGTAATTTATTGAGACCCTTTATTTCTTTTATTCAATATTCTAGTTATTTCATCGTATATATGTTGATTTTATTTACGTATTTAATGTTTTGAATTACTTGATCAACAATTCAATGGTTTTATGATTTTTTTTTATGAATAGAGATGTGAATTTTAGATTTAGACCATATGGAAAAATTTAGTATAAAACATAGAGATACTTATACTAATTATTGTGGTCGTTATAAGAATTTTTAAAACTAATATTGCTTTTAATTAAGATTGATTCACATAGAGATATGAGAATGAATTAGTTAAAGGATATGTCTAGTGGTACATAATATTTTGCCATAATGGTTCACATAATACTCACATGGGGTGGGGCCCAACAAAATGTGAACCCCATCCCATGTGAGTGTTATGTGAACCCCTATGGATAAAAATTATGTACATATAACATCACTCCTTAAATTAATACTTAAAGGCAATCAATAGATGAAATTGTTATGCCCTCATATCTATTCCATATTTGAATTTTCAGTAGTTCTTTGTGTGCGTATTAATATTTGCAATTAGTAGATATAGTTAAAAAAACAATCACCAAATCACATTTATTTGTTTTTCACCAAATAGAAGTTAAGGAATAATAAATTAAATATTAAAGTATAGTCTTAATGGGAATGATGATTTATACTCAAAGGTCCACTATATTACTTATTACGATATCGTACACTTGCAATATAAAAAATGCAACATGATAGTTTGCAGAGTGACTGAATTAGAATAGAATATGTGAATATTATCAGTGAAAAGTCAAAGTTATGGAAAAATTAAAATTTTATATAGAGAAAGCACAGTGATCATTGATACATTAGGAAGGATACAAGAAAATTTTGTTATTTAAATAGAAAAACGCTTCCGTACGTGTACAACATGCATTCATTATCAATTTTTCTTCTCCTTCTGTATTAATCCCTCTTAATTTGTAAAAAAATGGACCTTTTACTAGGATATTTCTCAAATTAAAATTAAAACCCTGCTTTGTCTTACAATGTAGATGAGCACTCAAATTGCACACAGCAAAAATGATCTCCAATGCACGCAGATGGCACACACCCTTATACATAGAGAATATGAATGAATAATCACATTATTATACTGTGTGAATGTGCTCTCAAAATGAAAATATGTGATAACCACCTAACCCAGTTGGAGAAAGTCTCAAGAGAGGTTTCCAAGAGGCAGTATCTGGGGCAATGAGTGAGGAATAGCATAGCCCCAGATAAAACTTTAAGCTCCCTCATCTTCAAAGAATCCAATGAGAAAGACAAACAAGACAACAACAGGGAGCAGACGGTCCATATGAATTCATCTTGAAATCTAAAGCCTATTTGGGAGCTGAAAGAGTTATTTCGTCTAGTGACCAGTCCACAAGAACAAAGGAATGGTCTCAATTTGAACCTTGTACCATGCTGATGAGAAAGGCTAAGACAGAAATCCTTGAGAAGCTACACTAGTGGAGCATTGATGCTTAATTGGAATCTACAAATAGGAAGATCATGGACATGGAATAGGAGAAGCCATCAGCCGTTAATGATCTGAAGATTAATAAAAATAAATGTGCAGCATTTTTTAGTTCCAGCAAGACATCCCAGCCTCAAAAGTCTTCCATGTGTGATGGCACTAGTGAGTTAATTGCAAATGTTAAAGAAACTGTGTTGATGAGTGCATACAATCGCCCAAACTCTATTTCAAATGGCTGAATGCCTTCCCATTGGGTTGCGGAAACAGTTCATGCTGCTCATAATGGCCATCATTTTTATCTCAGCCGGCAGCCATATATACTACTTATTGTGAATATCACTTCATTTGATCTTCAAATTGGGTGTTTTTTTCATTGTTACGTGATTTAGAGCTTGAACGAGTTTAAATAGTCATTCTTGAAGTTCACTTCAAATTCTATTTAAATTCTTTTTCGGGTTGAATTTTTTGTGTCTCACTCTTTTTTGTAGATAAGGGAAATGATAAATTTGATTAAAAAAGTTATTTGTTTTATTCGGGGATTATTAAGGCAAAAGGACTAGGGATGTTCAGATAAAAATTAGGTCTTTGAATTGAAATATTTGATTTTCAACTTTAGTTCTTCAAATAAGGTGCTGTATTGTTATGCACGAGACTTATACCAGCGTTTTGATTCAAAATAATGTTACAAAAACATTGAGTTTGGTTGGTAATGTGTAATTTTTTGGTTAAATTGTACAATATTTTAGTGTGCGCAATTCTTTGTAATTTTTTGAGGTTAATGAAAGTTCAAGGATGGTGATTTATAATTCAGAGAATGTTTAGATTGGAGTATTATTTTTGTTAAAAAGATGGTGCAAAAAGGGGTAGGATTCCTTCGCAGAATGCATTCCCTTCTTTGGAGTCTCCTCGAAACCAGTTTAATAACATGAACATGTTGGGGAATGCATCCAATGTTTCA
>CAIGRL010213558.1:0-13653 GCA_903798325.1 Fraxinus xanthoxyloides
GAACGAACAAAACACATTGAGATTCATTGTCATTTCATTCGTGAGAAGATTCAGCAAGATTTGATTTCTACAGAGTATGTGAAAACAGGAGAACAATTGGGAGACATCTTTACAAATGCTCTAAATGGGGTTCGGGTGATTTAT
This sequence comes from Fraxinus xanthoxyloides, assembly GCA_903798325.1. Lineage (NCBI taxonomy): Eukaryota > Viridiplantae > Streptophyta > Magnoliopsida > Lamiales > Oleaceae > Fraxinus > Fraxinus xanthoxyloides. Next base: position 145 of record CAIGRL010213558.1, read on the forward strand.
CTTTGTAACAAGTTGGACATGATAAATATCTATACTCCAACTTGAGGGGGAGTGTTAGAGACTATTTCCTAAAATAATCTCCAGTAAATAGGTTTAGATTGTAGCCCTAATTGCTATCCTAAAATAGCATGAGTTACTTGTATATATAAACACATGTTCTATGAATAAAATAGAGAAAAAACCTTCAGTTTATTTACACCAACCATTAAAATTTTGAAATAATGGGGGGCCAAACAGGGGGGGCTAAGACGGTGCACTTTCACTATTTTTTTAAGATGGTGCAGTTCAGAATTTTCTTTCGTGGGCTGCACGCGTTTAATATTATGTTATAACGTGATTAACGGCTTTCTCTGCTTCTTAACGTGAATTAAATCCTATAGCCAATACTAAGCACTTTTTTGGTCCCCATTATTTCCAAAATACATTTATCTCTCTTATTTTCAAACCAACATTTTTCAATAAAATAATATTACACATAAATTCAAAAAATTTCCTTTTTTAACCACACATTATCCATCAAAATACTATTCCAAAATGCATTTTGAAGAAAAAATGGGACTCAAATAGGCGCTAAATGTATTTACACCCTTCAGACCTTCCTAAATCCACTTTTCTTCTCTCTTGTTCGGAAGCTTTGTCCCTTTTATAAAAAACAGAGCGATGTAGAACTTATTTTTAATTTATATATACTGTGTTTATACTTACCATCCCTAGCTTTAATCAGATATTGATATTTGGTTATCTTTGCTTTTTTTAAAGGACACTCTTGCTTTTAAATGTAATTTGAAGGTTTATTAATGTGAAAGACATAGTCAAATGTTGAAAAAAATAAATCTGCTCTAAACCAAAATAGCATTCTTGATCAATGCATAAAAACCCAGATCTATATATTAGACTGAAGATTAACTCAAAAGCTTCCTGAAAAAATTAGCTTCATTAGTGGGACTAAGGAATTCCCATGAGAAGCCTTGTAGGTTTCTGAAATTTTGTTGCCCTTGCACCTTCTATAATGTGAGCTGTTGGGAAGAAGAGGGAGGTAGTGGTACGTGTGCTCTTGTACACCACTTCTGGATGATAGGTTTGTGCAATTTAGTTTCTATATATGGTGCTCTATTTTTGACATATGGTATTGTTGTGTTTCTCTGAAACATGCATGTATGTGTAGCTATATTTATACACACCGTAGATGAAATCATATGTGCAAACATATTTCAATTTGTCCCTGGTCCAACTGAAATACGTCTCCCTTGTTTTTTCGCAGCCTTGGACTCCACCAAACCAATAAAACTTAATCTAATTTGGAAATCATAAAGAGACATCAAAAGTTGTTTCAGTTGTTTAAAGGTCTGTTTGGCAAAAATATCATAATGGTTTTGACGTCTGAAGTCCCTTCTGGACATCTTAGCTTATATTTCTAGTTTAGACATCCATAATTCTTTAAGACTGTCGAAGCTCCTTTTGGATGTGTGAACAGATTCCAGCCACTTTTATTACAAAGCCCTTTCTCGATTTTTTGAGACATTATTATTAAACTATGCGGTGATTTATAATGCTATTAAATATAGGTATATATTCACATGGTAAATCTCAGCTTTTATACATTTTTTTAATGACTAGGTCAATTCGATGGCTCTTGAATTTTTCTCCTTTTGCAGCATATTACAAATGTCCAGATGGTACTCGAGGATTTGGAAGGAGATGGTTACTTCAAAGCTAAAAATCATCGAGGATTTATGTTCTGGTCCGTTCATATTTGTTCCTTGTTTATCCAGTTCTTCATCTGAGGATACTGTACCTGGCGTATTTATTTCTGTTAAAGAAGTCCATTGGCATGATTCAATTGTTTCCATGAACCAAGCGGAGTTGTTCCATCCTAAATGTGATTCAGATGTGCCTCAATATCCCTTTTGCAAAGCATTATGCAATGTTTATCCAGATCTCCATGACTTTTTTGTGAAAGAGTGTGGAGTGAATGAAAACCCTCCTCTCTGTAGCTACCTAGATATTTTGTTGCACTTGTCAACTATTATGTTACCATCACAGGCAGCTAAGGAAGTAAGTAACCAAAGCTTCATTAGATCCTTTGGAAGTTTTAAACGCTTAAAAATTATATATCATGTATAGCTTTTATACTGCAGGTTTTCCAGGTATTTGTAAGGTGGGCTGATGGATTGCAATCTGGATCACTGTGTTCAGGGGATATTGAGTACTTAAAAGACAGTCTTCTAAGAAAGGAATATACGGTGCTTCCCAGTGCTCAAGATAAATGGGTTTCTTTGCACCCTTCCTTTGGCCTTGTTTGTTGGTGTGATGATGATACATTACAGAAGGAATTCAAAAATTGCAATGATACTGTCTTCCTTTACTTTGGTGAACTAACTGACAAGGAAAAACAGGTCTCTAAGGAAAGGATTTCAACTCTCATGCGAAGATTAGGAATTCCTGCTCTATCAAAGGTTCTCTCTCTCTCTCTCTCTCTCTCTCACAGTTCATGTTTTGGGTAGTGATGGGGAAGGTGTTTGTGGATTGGAGGCCAAAATAGCAAGGCAATGTTAACGGTGTTATTGAAATGCCTGGACTCTAGTTCTCTCTTGAGAGTAAATAAATCAAGACTTGATCCCAACTTTAGGAACCGTCCTTAAGTAGTTCCTTTTCATACCAAAATTCATATTTTTCAGATAATGTTGAGGGGTGTTGTCCTACTCTAGATTAAAACATGGCGAACTTGGCCAAGTGGTACGGATTAAGAAAAATGAATTTCCCAATAGTTTTCCCTTTTAAGCCTCAGAAGTAAATAACCCTTCAAAGAAAGACGAGTAGAGTTTGACATCCAATAGAAAAGTAAACTTGGGGCATCACAGTCTTCACAGATATCCCACATCATTTAGATCCGAAAATATAAATCATCATGTAAGGAAGGAATTGGTCATTACTCCTCTTAACAAGGTTATTGTTTTAAGACGAAAGCCCAATGCTTAATAAGGTATCCAAAAGTAACAACAAGTCTTTCTTTTTTCAGGTTATAACTCGTGAGGCAATATATTATGGGCAGACGGACAATAGTTTCATAGCTTCGTTGGTGGAATGGGCTCTTCCATATGCTCAGCGCTACATTTATAATGTGCATCCAGATAATTATTTACAACTAAAGAACTCTGGATTCCATATTGGTCTAAGGATTATTGTTGTTGAAAAGTTGTTCTACAGGAATGTTCTAAAGGGATCTCATGTTGCATCTAAGAGACGGTCTGAGTGTAGCTCTCTTCTGCAGGTTGACAGAAATAATTTGTTGCTGCTTTTTTCAGAACTACAGATACATATTTCTTTTTCTTTTGAGAATTATGATCCTGTTTTTGTTCACACTCAACTTTTTTGGGATAAAATGTCTAATCATATATGCTATAAGGTGATTAGTTTTTGCAGTTCAACATTTGGCATATATTTTCTCCTTATCTTAGAGACAACTATTACATTTCCAATATAGTATTTTAAGAATTTAAAAGATGGTGCAAATATGGATATCTTTTTGATCTTTTTCTTGAAAACCCACTAAGGACGTGCTGATGTTTTGCTTAAAAAAATGGTTCTCTTTTTTATCATTTTCTTGTGTGGGGTAACTTTTGCAGGGCAACATCTTGTATGCTGCTCGGGAGTCAGAGTATCACTCTCTATACATGGAACTTTCTCGTCTACTGTATGGTGGAAATCCTGAACTGCAATTGGCAAACTTTCTTCACATGATTACAATCATGGCAGAATCTTCCACTGAAGACCAGATGGAAAATTTTATTCTGAATAGCCAAAAGGTTCCAAAACTCCCAGCCGAAGAGTCTGTGTGGTCCCTTTCAACAGTTTCACCTTCAGCAGAGAATGATGAAGAATTAATGCAGCATCGCATGTCCACCACAATTGAGAAGACAAATTCTATGAAGTTTAAAAAGAAAACTGGGATCAATTCAAATTGGCCACCTGTTGGTTGGAAAACTGCACCTCGTTTTAACCTTGCCCATGTAAATCTATCTGAGACACGAGCAGCCTGGAGCCTGCCAACGACTAAGAATCATGACTCAACTAGTGCACAAAGAGATTATCCCATTCATACCGAATGTACCATGGAAGGTGATCAAGCACCAAGTTCATCAGCGGCAGATTCGCTAGGAGCTGAAGCCTTGGAATCTCTGTCCGAACATTTGAGCAACATTGTCACACCTGATACGAGCATGGATCTTGATTCTGTAGATGGATTGAATTCTTGTGAGAGAGAACAGCTTTGTTTTGGCACAACAAATGCAAAGCAGGCAATGTTGACAGGCAGAATAGGAGAACAGGTAGCTTTCAAATACTTTGTGGAAAAAGCTGGTAAGACTTTGGTGAAGTGGGTGAACGAAGTTAACGAGACTGGCCTACCCTATGACATTGTCATAGGAGGTGAAGAGGAGAGTAAAGAATACATAGAAGTTAAGGCTACCAAATCTGCTAAAGACTGGTTTGCTATATCAGTGAAAGAGTGGCAATTTGCAGTTGACAAAGGTGAATCTTTCAGCATTGCCCGCATTGTTTTGACAGATAATAAATTGAAAGCAATCACAATATACAAAAATCCAGTGAGACTTTGCCAATTAGGTGAGCTCCAGTTGGGAGTTTTGATTCCTAAACAGATGGAGTCTTCAATCATTTCCTAAATCCTGCTTAGATTCTGTGTCTTCAAATATTGAATATGATTCCATAAGATCTTCGACTTATTGTCTCGATTGTTAAGATTTGTACTAGGCACCCAGAGGTGAGAAAGCTTTGACACTTTCTGTGCTTGCTGAAGCATATCTATCCTTTGTAATTAAGTTACGTACTACTAGTCTCTAAATTTTCGTTTAATATAATACTGATTTGTTACAATGTTATTTTCAATGAATGTAAGAGCATTCCAATGGCAGAATGTCACAATAGTAGAGATCAGAATGCAGATTTTTTTACCAATCTATTTCACTTCCTCTACAAGTTTTTAGATTGAGAAGGCAATTAATGAAATCTTGCACATTCGATGAAAGTAAGAATGCAGTGACACACAGGAAGTGGTCTCTTGGCATCACACAAAGTTCTGATAATATTAACCAAATTCCCTGCCTAAATACTATCTTTGTTTCTCCAGTACAAAGTCCCAACATGAATGACTGTTCAAAGGACTTGAAAATAAAGAATGTCAACATAACTTACGGTCAGTATAAATCGCAACACAAGTTCTTTTCGTGCTACATATGATTTGGTAAACCCCAACTAGTTGGGAATAAGCCAAATGCTGCTTCTAGATAGATCCACAGACAAAGACTATAACAATGCGACAGGCCTTACAATAAATATATAATTATGTATGCTTTTATCAAAATTCTTGCTATGACCTCAAGCAGGCAACTCAAGCTTCACATTATTCTTCCAGCTGCAACAGACCAACAGTGATATGAAAATGAGTCAAGTTACAAGTTCAAAATTGAAATATGACTCAATGCTTGACGATTTTACCTTTGGAAGTAATAATAAAAGAAATCAGCATAAAGAAGAGTCTGAACAAGTCCCGAAATCCAAGCTGCATTTGCAGGAGGAGCACATGAGTAGGTTATCAGTTTAATTACAGATGGTGATATATTCATTTTGCATATATACAAAACTATGCAAGCGGCTGCAGCACCAAAAAAAATAAAATACCAAACATGATATATCCAGAGAGAGAGAGAGAGACATACTTAACCAGTGAACAAAGTGTGGCTCAGTGAAGTAGCGATAAATCCAGTTCAATATGTAGAATGACCGGTAAGCACTGCAACAAGGCAGGATATATAGATTTGAGTTTCATCATTCATTTAACCAAAAGGTACAACTTAAAACTGGGCATTGTGGCACCAAATATTGGTAGTTCAGATTTATTAGACATTGATGACACAAGTGTTACAAACAATTTTGTTAACATGAGAAGTAGACTGGATCTGTCATGAGATATTGAATTAGTCTTCTGTCAATGATACACACGATGCTCATAACTGCTGTCAGAGCCAGCTAAAGAATGTCAGGATGGGGATACTAAATTAGTCTGTTCACTAAATATAAAGGAAATTTGAGGATAAGAATGGTTGAAGAATGGCTAGGCATGCCCACAATGTTATTCTCTTTGGGTGATATCTAATTTTGCATATAAAGTTCTAAACTCTAACCAATTCATCAATTGACCCAAGATCACATCTTCTGCCCACAAAACTAAGGAAATATATATCAGTAGATGGAAATGAAGAAATGAACCAATTGCCAAGAAACCATTTTAGTTCACAATGGTCAACTCATCAAAGAAATTTAGAGAGAGTAGATGAAGATTTCTGCATCAGCATACGAGTCAGTAGCAACTTCCAAGATATAAAGCCATTGTGAAACCTTTTTCTTCTCTTTCTTTTATCCCACCAAAACAAATTATTTACTCTTCATACTTCGAAGAAACCTGGATCATAATCCATATGGCATTCTTAATATTTAGCCTATGTTTGGCCCCCACTTTTTCAAAAATTCATTTTTTCAAAACTCATTTTAAATCACATTTTCTCTTACAAAATAACGCGTAAATCGAAATTTTTCCTTACTTTTTAATTACACATTCTCCAACAAAACACTATTTTAAAATGCATTTTTGCAAAAAAATGTGGCTCAAACAAGGGCTTAGCATCTTGCAACTCTCATTATTAATGACACTAACTTTGAGGTTTAACTAACTTTTCCATGGACATTCTTTTCATTTTGCCCAATGCCCATTCATTTACCTCATCATCCCCATGTTGCATGGATCTCCACATTTTGTTGCCAAATACATTTTTCATCTACTACATTTCTAAAGGGAAAGAGCCCCATAAGCATCTAGAACAATGCTATCTTCCCACGGTTCAGAATCTCTCTTTCATCTTCTCAGAAACCAAGTTCCTTTAATTGATCCATGAACTGTGTACGAAAACTCTTGGCAACAATTTGTTTGGTGATAGAAAATGATTACAGCAGAATCGTGAGTGAATCTTGAGTAAAATATGCCCTCACCAAAAGAATACTAAGAAAAAATGCATTTGCAGATTATAAGGTCACAGAAAGAATAAACAAGTACAGATAGCAGAGAATAAATATTTAAAGCACAGATTTGAAAGTCAATATCCTTTGTTGATACTCATGTAAGCTGATCGAGCAAGGCCCACAAAGGAAATAGCAAGCAGCTGTTAAATTTCGCTGTCATAAGATTCACTCCAGTATATGTATTGTACACGTAAGCATACTCAAGATTGTTATTATAACAAAATGTCATTTGAAGTCAGATTTAACAATAGGTTGCTCTATAGATTGTAGATATCTAGACAAAAGACAAACATACATCATAGATTCATAGTGTATATCACCACTTTGTTCACCACGAAAGATCCACATGTGAAGCATCCAACAAGTATCATGCACCAATGCACCAGGATACTTCCGACACAAATCATGCACCACTTGGCATATCCTCTCGTTTTAAATAAATAAATAAATAATTCAACACACAAGTGCGACTGTGCGAGACAGAAGGTTCTAACAAGACTTAGACATGTGACCAACACACTCATGATGGGGCCCTATTTCTTATATTTTAAAATTTTTGGCACGTGAGTGACATTGCCACAGCTTGTCAGCAACACAGGAAACCCCATTTTGTAAATTTTTATACAAAATTAGGGAAAATTTTAATCATAAAAATATGTTTAAAACTTCAAACTAATGTGAAACTATACAAACTTCATGTGGCATTTGTTTTACATTTATCACATGCACCTATTTTTATTTTATTGACACTAGTAATACAAATTACGACCAAATCTTATTTTAATACAAACCAGTCCTCAACTTCAAATATTCCACCTGGAAGTTTCATAGTCAAAGTAAATAAACTAAGTATAAGTTTTGGTAAAACATAAAGAAGTATAAAAATAAATATGAAATGCATCAATGCATAATTTAAAGTATCGTAAACAACATTTTGCATCACTCTTTTGAAAAGATACGTGTGACGTTTCGTATCTGCACCTATGTTCATATTCATGCTTCATAGGCTTCGAGATTGGATCTCACAAAATGAATGTTACGATGCTCGAAGAAACAAATTGACAATGTATACAGTTGCACAGGAGGTCTAATTTCTTCAAGGATAAATTTTGCACGTTTTTCTTATAATAATATATATCATTTACAAGAAACAAGCACCACATGGTAGGGCAAGCTGCATTCAGCTTCTGGACTAATTTCTTCAAGAACATATTTTACCACCAATTCTTATGAAAATTGAGACCACAATCATGAATTAACACCTCACCATATCGTGGTGAGGTGGAAGGGCTACATGTCAAAGAAAACTTGGGTGTGGCACTACATACTAAAAATGTAGTATGTTAGCATTTCCCATGACTAAGCATCCACATGTAGAAGTATAAGTATAAACCCATGATATTAAAAATTAAAAATCAAGGAGGAGGAATTCAACAAGAGCCACAAAAGCACAGCTCACCGCAACTCGATGCTGACACAAATCCTACCCTGAAACTCACTTCATAAAGAAATTTGTATGCAACGAATAATATTAGATGGAAGGATAAGAATCTGGTAATAATGGATTACCCCAGAAGAAAAACATATTGCCCGGTCAAGTTATCGATGTTTCTTGTCCTCTGCAGCAGGACCAGCTGAGGAAGGATGGCTACAGCTTCCAAGTACAAGGAGAATGCCCACATTATCTGATCACTCACATAAGCAAGAAATACAAAGGTGAGTAATAAAACAAGAAGAACAGGCAATACTGCAGTTTTCCAAGGAATACTAATAAGATAAAGTAATAGTTCATTTTCATAATTCGGAGGAGCTAAATTATTTTCCACAAGTAATTATCCATGAACAATGTAAACTAAGCCATGAAATAATTGAAAAATGGGGAACCCCGAGAACCTCTTTGACAGTGAACTTTTCGTTTATGACTAGGGCCAATAGAAAACATGGCAGCACAAGGAAATAGTGGCGAAATGTGTCCTGGTCTTTGTCGTAGGATCTGCGGACGATCTTGTGATGCCTTATATACCAGACGATTGAGAAAGAGCTTCCCAAGAAAATTAGTTTCATTAGAGTATTATAGAGTGAAATGTAGTGAGTAAAAAGATCCAAGTAGCGAGTGGCAAAGACAAGAGCATAGAGTTCCTGAGTCTTCAGAGAAATCCCTGCATATGAGAGAAGAAGTGGACATCAAATGAAGCTGATAAAAATTGGATGCAGCTCATAATTACCTAAAGATAATTTCATCATAAAGCTTCTTACTTCAATTTTCACAAGCAGAAACATAAAATCAATTGCAAGAAAAAGAGAAAAAACTTATTTTAATTACCCAAAAGATGAATAAGAGGATGAATTTATATAAAGCATTTTATAGTAAGCAGATGAATCCACAATACGCTTGCAAGAATCTTCAGAAACAATTCATTATCAAGAAAAGATTAAAAAACACAGCAGTTCAGATTACTTCTACATAGACATCAGTGGAAAACAATGTTTTCTATTGTCTGCTGTCAACAGCCCCCCCAACAACACACACACACACACACACACACTTAACGGTTTCCAGAATTGAGGTTTCTATATTCTTAGGTGTCAAAAAGGAAACACATTCAGAGACATGATAATCCCACTCTTTTAGTGCAGAACACTATTCAGAAACATTGTGATCAAGCAGGACCTATTAACATAATTATTTGAAGTGTCTCCTGACCAACTCAAATCAGTGCGCAAGAGAACGATATTCTAGGCTATTTAGTAGATTTTCTAAATCTGACTCGATCAGACTGAAACATATTCAGGGATTCAAAGCAGACTGAGTATGTAGAAGGTCTTATGTTGAGTTTAGAACCTGTTTTCTGGTTCACCTCCCATACAAATGAAGAAAAGTTGTGAACATGCAGAAATTACATGTACTTCTGTTTAGTCAAGAAACATGTTTGGACATGATATTGGGCTTAGGTTCTCAAGTATTACAGGTGCATTGACCAATCTCTAGAGTTTCGTCCTGTTATCTGCTCCTGTAAACATCTCCCTTGAAGCATTGAAAATGAGAACCAGACAGAGAACCATGGAACACTAATAACAATGAGGACAGTTAGTATATTACTTCAAGAAGTGTTCTTATGATTCAAAAGTAAATTTATCACTGAATTGTAAAGTGAATACCCAGAACCAATAAGGATAAAGAAACACTAAATTTAAGAAAAGAGGAGAAAACTGAAAATAGAAAAAAATAAAAATGGTTCATTACATGCCAAATGTGACTGAGATTTGAAGTTCACATAATAAACAAACATACAAAACAATAGCCTTTGCCAGTTCCTTGACACTTGCAGATTTCTCGACACTGTATCAGGTCTGCCAACACAATTAGCTTTAGAAAACTGCATTTCAATTTCATTCTCGTAATGATTCTCATCGGGCTCAACATCCTGATAACTAGCCATTTTTCTCACTATATGCCTAATGCTCATTCCAAAACCGAACTAGTTAATATGAATAAATAATCACTGCAAATAAATTAGATAGCTGCAATACAAATCTATATAATTTACTTTTAGAAGCTGCAAGACACAGAAGTATTAGCATATTTTAAGCAATCCGACAAAAAGTTTTTGAAAACCCAGTTATATCAACTCAAGAAACTTGACTGAAATTACCAAAAATGAATTTTCCCCAATTAGAAAAACAATGCAATCACCAATAAGATTCAAATTCACAACCATACAGGCATGGAGGTTTTGGAAATGGGGAAGAATGTAGAAATGCGTACCAGCACACGATTTGATGGTGTGGATCTTGAGGAGCAAAACAAGGACGCTCGCCAAATGGGTCATGTCCCCCGCTAATCTAAATATATTCATCTTTCCCTTCTGTATCGATTAACCAGACAAAGATTACAAAAAAATAAAATCCCAGAAAACAGATCTGCCCACAATTTCTTTCTTTCTATTATTTCTTAATACAGATCTCTGGGATGATCCAAACGAAGGGGAATGATTTTATTCTTCTACTTTGCTTTCATATTTCTATTATTTCGTTCACAGTTCTTTTCCTGTAAATTATTTTTCCTGGAAAAGAAGTGGTTAAAAACAAATTGAGAAAATTGACACAAATAGCACTACATTGAGCTAAATATAATTTTTATCACTATTTTTAGTAATTTGCATCTTTCACTATCTTTATAGCCACTTTGGGTTGGTTAGGAATAGTAATATTTTTGGAGAATGTGCGATTAAAAAGAAGAATTTTTTTTTTATTTACGTGTAATATTATTTTATTAAAAAATATGTGATTGATAAGAATAAAGAAAAAAAATGAATTATAATTTTATGGAGTATACTGTGGGGCCAAGGAGAGTTACTTTTATCAATTATCATTGAAGTTCATATAAAGTTTCGAGTTAGTCATTAAAGTATTTTCTTACTCATGTTGTTGTTAAATCCGTGTTTGGTGGTCATTTTATTGAAAAAAAAATATTGTTTTAAATAGTATTTTTTTTTAATAATGTGTGATTAAAAAATAAGAAAAATTTTGAGTTTACATGTAAAATTATTTATTATGTGAATGTTTAGTTGAAAATGAATATACAGAAAAAAGATATTTGAAATAATGAGAGATAAACGGGGGCTAAGATTTATAGCACTTTCACCATTGATTTCTTTACACAAGACAAAATTCACATGTTCTACTATTATTACCCTAGGTTGGAATTAAGGTTAGTTTAGACGAAACACGGATTCAACAAACTTTTTCAAACAATCGTGGTTGTAGTCTCATTAATCGAGTTTGGCCAAGCGAATGAATGTCACATCACACTGTGTTAATTTTTTTCTAACTAAGTAGTGAACGATGAAACTATTATATATCTTAATGACTTAAGAGGAAACGTCATTTCATATTAAATGAAAAAAAAAATAAAAAGTAACTTAATCGAGCTAATGTATTGATCGTCTCGATACTTCCACCAAAACTTCGCTGAAATTCAATTGACAGTAATGAATCACTTAAAACTTTTAATTTAACAATTAAGTCATTCCATTGGTGCAACATTAGATAACGTAACAATCTAAATGGACTAATAATTGTATTGGCAGTCCTTCGATTTTTACTCAAAGTGTAATTAGGTCCATTAAAATTAATGAAGTTTCCACGTCCTCATCCCAGACATCAATTTTTAAGTAGTCTGCTCTATTCTCAATCATTCATTTAAAAAAACGTTTGAGCGATTTTCTTGTTTTTCAAATAAATTATAAAATACGTAGTTTACTTTAGGGATGGTAAATAGGTTGAGAAGGGACTCATATAGGAACAAGCCAATCACAAAAATAGATTACACAAGTCGACGCATTTTTTTGACTTACTTTATTAAAAAAAAAAAAATTGTCAAATTTTTTTTTTTTTTTATGAATCGACTCGTGGATGGCTTAGCTTGACCTATAACACCCATGAGTCAAGTCGAAGGATTTGGATACAATTCGAACCAAACTTGTATATTTAGGACTCGGCTCATTATGGTGCTAAAAGTATATGTTAATGCCGATTGCAAAGGAATCAGTTGAGAATGGTTAACTCGGCTCATTTTCCCCGATAGGAAAAAACCCACAATTTCTATTTTATCCGCATTTTGAACATTGAAATTTGAAGAGCCAAACAGTTCGCGCCTACCAAAAATCGATCCTTTAATTTAAGGTGTCTCGATCAAGTTTCATCTCCATCTCTATTTCCATCTCCACCTCCACTTTCATCTTCATCTCTCATATTGTGTGGGGTAGAATTTATATTAACGGTTATTTTCTTCATTTTGTTAGGTTAGTTTCTATTATTTATTTATTTATTTTTGCTCATAATGTTGGGGTAGTGTATTTTATGCTTTAAATTTACCTATTAAGATTGCATCAATGACTTATGTAGAAAAAAAAAACTTAAATAATAACAAAAAAGATTTGCAAAAAATTGAAAGAATATTTGCAGTCGATTATAGGTAAATGTAATCATACGTAAATTGTATCCATAATGCATGTATATTACATCGATTTGCTGGAAATATATATACGTGGATTAGCGGAGAGAATCTATACGTGAATTAGTGGATAGAATGTATACGTGAATTTAGCGGATAGATTCTATACGCGAACTAGTGCACGTGAGAGTTGAGACCCGCTTGTCAAATTGGATTGTCCAAGTCCACCAATAATTCATTAACACATTATTTTTCTCCTATTTTTAAGCACAAGTGACAATGAGAGAAAAATCGAACATGGAGGGTGTTTGGTAGAGATTAAAATCGGATTAAAATTGAAAAATCAATCATTATGATTGACTTTTATTAGTTGTGTGGGACCCAATAACGACTATATTTTCAATTTTAATTGGATTTTAAGCCGTACCAAACATCCTCATGATGTATCAATAAATTATTGG
>CAIGRL010213577.1:0-10242 GCA_903798325.1 Fraxinus xanthoxyloides
CAAGAATCACTTTTCCTTACAGTTACCTAATGTTTTGGCCAATATGACTTGCTTGACTATCATCTGTGTAGAAATTTGAATTTCTGACACTTGCCTGATCGAAATTTCTGTTTATCATGTTTTATTTAGCTTAAAAGTTACTTTAAACTAACATTTTGTCAAACATGAAACATGTTTGAGGTTTGTTAGAATTTTTTTTTTTTTTTTTCCTGCAATAAATAACATGATTCAATTCATATTATTTTTTATTGCTTCGTAAATGAACCGGATGCTCTATGCTTAAAAAAGAAGAAAGAACAAGATCCACAAAGGTCAGATTTCGTGCGGGTAGATTAATATCATCGTCAATAACAAAAATAAAAAATAAAATTGAATGGTCTACAATTTTCTGTTTCAGGTTATGCTCTTGCCTTGGATATGACAGCGAGGGAAATCCAATCTACTGCTAAGGTGTAAATATTTTTCTGATTCTACAGTTAATCATCCTGTATATACACTATGTGATATCATTGTAATCTAGATAGGTGATCTCTATTTTCTTATTTCCACATACCTGGGCCTCGTTGGATTTACTTTCGTTTAGTTGGATGTGTCTTTCTTCTCTTCTTTTTCTTCTTACTTTGTCATTATTGCAGGTTTTTACCTTTTCAATTTTATGCTGAAGTCTGCAGGTCTTCCATGGACTGTCGCAAAAGGCCAAGACACCTTCACTCCAATCAGCTCTGTTGTAAGAATTAGATCAGAATACTTCTGTTTACACATGGCCCTTATTTAGTACTCAAATACTTAATTGATTCTAAGGGTTAGAATTGTCGCCCTAAGCATTCTGTATACAAATTGTTCACGGCTCCTTTTGTGATAGTATTCCACTACAACCAGCTTTTGTGGGAACGCGAACAGGATTGAATAATCCATTATTAGATTACATTTACCAAAAGACGAAGTACTGTTGAAGATGAAATGATGAACTATTACTAACCTATGTATAGTGGTATTTTGTTTCATTGTTATGTTTTTTATCTATCAGTGACTACCTTTCTTCTTGTGTGTTTCATCATTAACTTTTTCAGAATATCTCTGCAGATGCCTACAACGATGTTTCCAGACCCTCACGACGTAGAGTTGTGGTTGAAGGTACTGTTCATTCCTTATCATTAGTGTGCCTCTTTTGCATGTAAGACTCCATCCAACATCGATTGTGGGGGGATAGTTTTAGTCACTACTTGTCAACGTCAGTTCAAGTATTTAAGGCCAGTTGATTAGTGCCCAACTATGTTGGCAGAGCTGAGCATCCAACCAGGTGCATTAAGACTCCATCCAACATCGATTGTGGGATGATAGTTTTAGTCACGACTTGTCAATGTCAGTTTAAGTGTTTAAGGCCAGTTGATTAGTGCCCAACTATGTTGGCAGAGCTGAGCATCCAACCAAGTCCTTACAGGGTGTGCAGGCCCCACTTGTTCTTAGGGCCTTCGGGTGTAAAAATGGGACAGGTGGCTCAGGCTTGGTCCTTACAGGCCATTAGCGACATGGCTCATGCTGAGTGGGGCTTATTAATTAAAAAAGGGCCAACTATCTTGGAAATGGACTCTGCATTATTGGAGAACCCAATGGCCCTGCATTAATGCAATGCTTATCTTTGAGTCCAATGCCAAAAAAAATTAATAATAAATAATAATAAATTGAAGGTTAAAAAAAAAAAATTAAAACAAATATTAAAGGAAGGGTCTTATGGACCATGGGTAGATGTAACAAGGATGTAGAAAATTTGAATGTGAAGTTTGTAACTCCATCTCATCTATCTTTTGGGAGAATATTGTGATTAGTTCAAGAGGACTTGGATGGCTCCTATTTGTCAATTTCATCCAAGTGCTTTTGTCGGTTTGTGACCAACTATGTTGGCAAGGTTAGGGGCGTGACTCGGGTCCTTGCATACCGTGTTCACAATTTAAGGCTGTTCTTTGAATAAATGTTCGTCTTGCAGGTTGATGGAGAAACCCGGCAGAAAGGATCAACAAAAGATATGATATTTAAGATTCCATATTTGATTAGCCACATAAGTTCTATCATGACACTTCTTGAGGGAGATGTTATTCTAACAGGTACAAGGACGCAGGCGAACTGCTACTTTCTTTTTGCTAATGTTGTTTCTGTGGGGTCTCTTTTAAAAAACGTTGATAAGTCCTTTTACTTAATTAGTTATTTTATAATTTTGCTAATGCCATAAATCAAGTGCTTGTCGGTGTTATAATGATTTTGAGATAATGTACATGGATTGAATTGTTGAACTCCTTACAACCTTCTTTCTTATTCTCTCTCCCAACCATTCCCTAGCAATGAAAAAGAAAACGAAAAATCAGAGGAAAAATGAGAAAGAAAAGAGTGGGTAAGCACAATCATTTTCTTGTCAACACTGGTGTGTAGTCCACTTGAAGGAAGAATACGAGTCATTTTGCCGGTTACCAAGAGTTTTAAATTGGAGTCAAACAATGAAGCATTGTACATGATCTTATCTTTACATTTAACTCTCTGCTATATTTTCTATCCCGTTTGTGCATTCTTATTACGGCTTATACCTTGACTAAAAATCAGTAGATCTAAACTGCTAATAGTGCAACATTACAATAGCATATTCTGTTGTAAACGTGATATTGTATCGCAATATTATGTCATTACTTCTCTTATGCAGGCACTCCTCAAGGGGTTGGTCCTGTTAAGATAGGCCAAAAAATAGATGCTGGAATCACTGGCCTGTTGGACATGCAGTTTGATGTTGGAAGACGCCGTAGAGTGGAGCATTGAGTGACTTTTATCTCTCTTTGCACAGCATTGAAGGTTGCTGACTGGAAACGACATTGTAACATTTTCTGGTTTCATTTATATCTCATCTTGAATTACCAGCTTGAAAATAATGAAGCACGTGAAGGACTTTTAAAAGCTCTAGAACTGATTTCGTTACAACACACAACAATCTGTTTATTATATAACTAAGACAAAATTTGGATTTTCATGTGATTTTAGAATTATAGTATTAGTTCTTTGGTGTAACATTTGGGCGTTTCCATTCAAAGGTTTAAGCAACTGTTCTACAAATGTTTTACCTTTCAAGCATGCATTCATGGACATTTTCAAGAACATGAACAATGAAGTCATCATATTTCACCGCTCTTTTCATAATAGACATTCGCATGTTGCATTTATAACTAAGATGACTCTGGCATCGATCTTCTATTGGAAGCAACCGTTGAAGGTCACTCGACTATATCCTACTTTTTTCATGCGATTAATGGACATCAATAATTAAACGAGATGCCGATCTTTGTTGCAAACAATTATTAGAGGCCATTTGATTGCAAGAATGAAATTGGGTGGAAAGGAACTAAATTTCAGGGAATTGAATTGTCTAGAACTTGTTTTACTGGAAATTGTTAATTAATTGTGTTTAATTGGTATAGTTTTTCACCTGAAAAATATTGAAATTTTGAATCTTTTAGTGTTTATTTGACTTTTTTTTCATGACAATTGTTCATTAAAAGGATAAAATTTGTTACAATTGGGAATAGAATTTGTTTTCATTAAAAAAAAAATGTTTTTCCTTCCAAACCCATGGGAAAGGCTTTTCCTCAAGAACCAAGAAAATGTGGAAAATCAATTCCATGGAAATTTAGTCAATGAAACATACAAAAATGTGGAAATAGAATTTAATTTTCATTTTCCATTGGAAAAGATGGACAAATCAAACTGGCTTAGTTTTAACAATTATTTGCACAGACAAGCAGGCACATGAGCTGAAAGAAATTATATACAAGAGGGTTTAGATGTTAGAACTGCTTAAGAAAATCATAAATGTGTTGATTGATCTCTGCTGACCTTTCTTGGTTGATAAAGTGTGCTGCACCTTCAATAACAACAACTTCCTTCAACAATGGCACGTATTTCTGGAATCCCCCTTTGTGTATAAATTCTTTGGTCCCTGGTATATGATAGGTCGGGTCTAATTCCCCGACGATGTACTTTGTTGGCACTTTCACCTGAGCCCCTGACCACGGCGCATTCAGTTCCCAGTTCCTGCGATTCATATTTAGAAATGTCAATCTAAAACATCACTGTGCATTCAGCTTCAAGGTATGGTAAGAATTTTTGTGAAATCAAGTGTGTGATGAGCCGATTGAACATAAAATTTTACTCTGAACTTGGAGTTTAAAAGCGTCTAAACATCAGAAATCTTAAATAATGAAAGCGGGTGTGAGAATTTTCCATTATTGCGTTGTGATTTTGGTACAGATATATAAAACTATGCATATAGGCAGCATTGGAGACGTCTAGAGGCCAAGTACCTGCCAAAAACACGGTAGTAATTCACTCCTCCTGAGAATCCAGTCAGCTCAAACTTTTTGGCGTAATACTCCAAATCGTCTTCTGATAACCAAGTTGGCTTATCAGCAGAACTTCCGAAGCCTTTGCCTTTGGGAAAATAATATGGACCAGGAGTGCGGAATGCAAAAAAGTTCTTGAGAACTTCTTTGGTGCCAATCTGCGCAAACTCAGCTTCTATATCCCCAGGTTCCTGAAAAATTGTCAACCAATATACCTGTCAGTTTGATCATCGAAGATAAAATTCACTCGTAACGAAAAGGCTACATCCAGTACCCAACTGGTGATTTGGAGGATTCACCTAGGTCATTTTTATTCAATGAAGCTTCACAAGGCAAAACATGGCACAGTTACAAATAACATATGCTTGATTCTTGGAACTTCTCTTATATTTCTCTACATGTCCATGAACTGCCACTGTACTAATTTGGCCTTTATACCCCTTTGCTATGTTCAGATTCTTCTTGAAAACAAATTATCAGAACCATACTCAGGGGGGATCCTAAATAAAGGGTATCAATAAACATAAAATGGAAACTAATAGGTTCGCACACGATTTCTCTTCCTCATGTTTCTTTAGATTAAGCATAATTGCCTGTTTACCATCATAAAATTAAGTCCTCATGAATCATTATATTACTTAAACTCAATATTGTCGTCTCCTTCAGTTGCAAGACCCACCTAGGACTCAGCCCTAAAACCAGAGAATGCCCAGTACGTTCCCAAGGCAGACTTTCTCATTTCTATTAATGACAGGGGATGAGCAACCTAGGACTTAGAAGTAGTTGTTTGTGAGCATGGAACAACTATCTCGAACATAAGTTGTGGCAGAAAATCAACATTCTATATTCAAAATAAAATTGATGTCCACTTCTCTCTCTCCCTCTCCCTCTCCCTCCACAAGCAAATTCACCCTTAAAACTGAAAAATGGTTAGCGCGCTTATGAACTCACAAGACTGACTTACCACGAGCAATGTGGGAATTAGAGGCAGTCGTGCCCCTGACACAAACTAGTTCGCAGAATAAAGTACCTGAAATCTGCAAATATAGTGATCATCCCCATATAGACTGTGAAACATGTCTACTGGATTCATATTAGGACTTCTCGGGAAATAAGCAACACCCAAATTCACCAAAGCCTTCACCTTATCAGGTCTGTACAAGCACAAGTGCCAGGCTATGGAAGCACCCCAGTCATGCCCAACAACAAACACCTTACCTGCGTCAGGCTCGATGACATCGAGGAGCACAATCAGGCCACCAACCATGTGAAAAATAGTGAATTTTGACGGGTCCTCAACTGGTGCACCAGTGGTGTCACCATAGCCCCTCAGATCCGGCGCCACAGCCCTGTAGCCTTGAGCTGCCAAGTACAGAATTTGGTGGCGCCATGAGTACCAAAGCTCAGGGAAGCCATGTAGGAAGAGCACTAATGGGCCCTGACCAAGCTCGGCTACATGAATGTTGAGGCCATTAACAGGTATGATCTTGTGCTCTATTTTCTCCATCTCGTGTTTCTCTTTCTCTTTGTTTGCGAGTATAAATGAATTTTGAAGGGCGACAAGAGTAACAAGAATTGGCAGTGAGTCAGTGACATTCCAATCTAGTGGTTCCAGCCTCCAGGCTTCCAGCGCGTCAACATAAGCTCAGCTTCTCACCCGTCCGAGCACGTGTTACCTGCATACTTGGACACGAGTGTTAGAAGAAAAGACGCAAGACACCTCTTGGAAAGGAAAGGTATGCATTCCAACTCTCAAGTCAATGTGTCGATCAAGTAACGAACATATAAAATTTTGAGCGTGGGAGAAATGAGCAATACTATTAGTGATGGCAAAAAAATTCGTCCCGTCCCGTCCCGAATGGAGTGAAAAAAACCCGTCCTGACTGATTGGTG
Source organism: Fraxinus xanthoxyloides (assembly GCA_903798325.1). Taxonomy (NCBI): domain Eukaryota; kingdom Viridiplantae; phylum Streptophyta; class Magnoliopsida; order Lamiales; family Oleaceae; genus Fraxinus; species Fraxinus xanthoxyloides. Next base: position 6,270 of record CAIGRL010213577.1, read on the forward strand.
GGCGGGGCTAGGAGGAGGTGCCCCGCCCTTAGTGGGCGGACGACCGGGGAGGATATCTCGATCGGTTGCCATCCCTATTATAAAATGTCTAAATTATTATTGCGTCATAGCCTTAATAAAATGTTAGGTATTGACCAAACTCAGATATGATATTTCTCAACGTTTAACAGATCCAAAGGTCATTACATATAGTCTTTGTCATATCTCTTTTGAAAATTCAGAAATATAAAAGTAATACATGACGACGCGCACAAATTGACTGAAGGTAAATTTGCGACAGAGGTCTCAAATTCTTTAAAATAGTAAAGATTACACCAAAATCTTTAAATTATCACAAAAAGCCAAAACCTTTCAAAATTGTGTAGCGAAAGGATCTCTGAACGGTTTTCATCCAAAAGTCTGGTAATTGATCAAAAGTTAATGTATGAACATAATTTGACTAATTAAAAAGAATAGTTTGCATTTGGAGTCCAGCAATTTGCGCTCGGAAGTCGGAATATATCATACTGAATTCCAGTCGCCATTTTTTCATTTGGTAAAGTAGTTTTTAGTCAACATTAATTGGTGTCTTATTTGAGGAAGATGACATTAGTGTAGCGCAGGTGGGTTTTAATAGTGTTTTAACCCTCATATCTTGTGTCCAAGTCAACATGATCAACTTAACGAATTTTTAAAAAAAAAGAAAATAAAAGATTAGGGATAAATGTATCAAATTATAAAAGATTGAGGATAAAAGTGTAAAAGATCCAGACATTGGGGATGGCGGCTGCAATGTTTCTCTTTATAAAATGTCCAAGTTATTATTGCGTCATAGATATGTTAGGTATTGACCAAACTTGATAAGATATTCACAACATTTAATTAATCCAAAGGTTATTACATAGAAGCTCTTGTGATATCACTTTGGAAAATCCAGAAACGTAGAAGTAAATACACGACAATGCACACAAATTGATTAAAGGTAAATTTGCATAGGAGGTCTCAAGTTCTTTTTAAAATAGTAAAGATTACACCCAAATCTTTAAATTATAGCAGAAAGCCAAAACCTTTCAAAATTGTGTGGCGAAAGGATCTCAAACGGTTTCCATCCAAAAGTCTATTAGTTGATCAAAAGTCAATGTATGAACATAATTTGACTAATTAAAAAGAATAATTTGCATCTGGAGTCCTATTCTTTTAAAAAATGTGCAGTGTAGTCCCAAGTCTTTTATAAATGTGGCGCAAAAGGACTTGAAATGTTTCCATCCAAAAATCTTTCATTCAATAAAAAAACATTCATCTTCCCCAATCCGCCCAATCCCTAACACCTAATCTCTAACCCACCTAACCCCACCCATTGGTAGGTGGGAAGCCTTCGTCACTATTGTTACTCTTAGTTTTGAAGAAAGTTTGTCTATATTTTTTATTTCTCCCCAGTTCTTTAAATGCTCTTGTTAAGAGGAAATGTAATTGATGGAGATGTGGAAAATGAGGTTGGAAGAGGTGGATGAAGTAAGGAGGTGGCAGTAACTAACGCTGTTGTGACTATAACTTGTGCAGAGGTGGTGGTTGTGGGGTTCACTAGCTAAGGTAGGGGAGGTTTGTGCCATAGGTGGATTAGAAATTAGGGGTTGAGATTTGGTGGATTGAGAAAGAGAATATTTTTAATTATTTGATAAGTCTTTTCGACGTACATTTATTAAAAGTTTGGGACTGCGCTGCACTGTTTTTTAAAAGTTTGAAACATCTTCTGCATATTACCACTTTTCTTAAAGGTAAAACACCATTTTGACCTTTTTTTTAAAATTATTCATATTATGATCCCACTAACTTTTGGTCAACCAACAGATTTTTGGATGGAAACCATTCAGAAGTCCTTCCACAGCATAGTTTTGGAAGGTTTGAGGATTATTTCCACGATTCAAAGATTTGAATGTAATCTGCACTATTTTGTAAGATTTAAGACCTCCACTACAAATTTCCCTTCACTAAATAGGGCATGCTGAGGATTGACATAAATTTAACCAAACAAGCATAATTTGGGATGCCAATATTTAGAATATGATGAGAGTTTAGCACAGATTTTTCTAACTTTATTTTCATTTTTTTTTTAATTATTTCCAACCACACATTTCATTTAGCCCACAAATTTTATCCACTTTTCTCCACACAAAATTTTAAAAAAAAAAAAAGAAAAAAAATCTATGACAAACAAGCTCTAAAAATAACATGACCCCACGTGAAAGGCTTTCAAAACCTCTAAAACAGGTTTAATTATAACATGGAAACAATTTTACTGTTTTTGCAATTATAGTATTAGTCCTATGGGGTATTTGAATTTCCATTCGATGTCCTTTAATAATTTTCTCCAAATACTTTACAAAATAAGCGTGCATTCATGGACAATTTCTTCGGCAATTGCGAAGGCCATGTGAGATTTTATTCTTGCATTACAGAAAGGAAAATTGCACTGCAATTATCTGTGTACAGGTGATGTATTTTCGCAGTTATGTTGCAACCATATTGGGGAGAACTAATTCTTAAAACTGTCTAGTATGAGTGCATAAGTAAGCTATAAATCCATAAGTTGTAACTTGGAGATATAGGAGACAACTAGAGTCATTATAATCCACCGCTCTTTCAGAAATGACAAGGTGATTTTTGTTGCAAACCTCTAGTTTTAACAATTAATTGCACAGACTAGAAAGTCGCGAGCATAAAGAAACTCTTTCCAAATACAAGAGAGTTTAGAACTGCTGAAGAAAATCGTAAATGTGTTGATTGATCTCATCTGGCCTCTCTTGGTTGATAAAGTGTGCTGCACCTTCAATCACAACAACTTCCTGCAACAATGGCACATATTTCTGGAACCCACCTTTGTGTATAAATTCTTTGGTCCCTGGTATATGATAGGTCAGGTCTAATTCTCCGACGATGAACTTTGCTGGCACTTTCACCTGAGCTCCGGACCACGGGGCATTCAGTTCCCAGCTCCTGCAATTCATATTTAGAACTGTCAATTTAAAAAATCACCTGCATTCAACTTTTAAGGTATTATAGTGTATGTAAGAACTTCTGTGAAATCAGGAACGCGATGAGCCAACCGAACATTAAATTTACTCTGAACTTCGAGTTTAAATTGTCAAAAAATAGTTAAAATGGTCCAATAGTCTAGAAATCTGAAATCTTGAATAATGAAAAGTTTGCGAGAATTTTCCGATAGAATAAAGTTATTTGTCATCTTTGATGACCATCATCACATTATGTGGTAACACAATGACGTTAATTGATAGGTCCAATTAAATGCACGGGCATAGGGCCCATGCTATTTGACCTATCATCCAATGTCAGCCATACATGATGATTGTAATCAGTGATGACAAATAGCATTAATCTTTCCGATATTGCTTTGATCCAGCTATAAAATAACAACACATCTAAGCACCATTGGATATGTCTAGCAGAGGCCTTACCTTTAAATCAGACTTACCTGGTTCCATGTCTGGTTTATAAATTACTAAAGTGGTGATTTATACAAGGAAACATGCCTGAAGGTGTATTAAATATGTTGAGAACCCTTTTGATTAGTTAATCAATTACCATATTTCAGTAATTAATTTGTGCAACAGTTACAGTTTTCACGCTGCACTTGGTACAATATGTTCGAAAATATGGCATGATTGTACAAGATTTCCTAGAAGGGTGAGAATGGAGATTTCCAATGAAATAAGAAGCTAAGTACCTGCCAAAAGCGCGGTAGTAATTCACTGCTCCAGAGAATCCAGTGTGCTCAAACTTCTCGGCGTAATAGCCCAAATCGTCTTCTGATAACCAAGTTGGCTTATCAGCAGAATAGCCAAAACCTTTGCCTTTGGGAAAATAAAATGGACCAGGAATGCGATATGCAAGAAAGTTCTTGAGAACTTCTTTGGTGCCAATCTGCGCAAACTCAGCTTCTATATCCCCAGGTTCCTGAAACATTGTCAACCAACAT
>CAIGRL010213591.1:0-23873 GCA_903798325.1 Fraxinus xanthoxyloides
AAATTTATAAATTAATTTTTATGAAAGTTAAAAATACATTATTTATTTTGAAAGTGTTCATTTCATTTATATTTAAAAGTAACGTAATAATTTATCGTCTAAAACCTCGTAACTCTGAGGATTGACCTTGCTTGCACATCATTTTAGCTTCTCATAGAAGCAACTTCATTATCTGGAGATGCATGAAGCATCCAAATAAAAATATTTTGTTTTGTTTTGTTTTTTCCTTCATTGGGGGAATAATGGACATTTTGGTATCAATTTGGTCTTTTATACAATGATTATCAAAATTAGACACATTTTAATTCACTAGCATATATTTAGACATTTTTGTAAATTCCTCAAAGTTTAATGGTATTGTCTATGTTATCCAATATTCACCGCTAAAATCTAGCACACTGAAGAAGTGAACTGAATGTACATGGCTTTCATTTCTTTTTACATGATGAATACTTGCAGTCTTTGCTTGATACACATTAAAATATGCATTCTCATTATTCTACTCATTTTTAACCACACATTCTTCAGTAAAATAATATTTTTTATCACATCAATATATTGTCCTTCTTTTTCTACCACACATTCTCGATCAATCTACTATTCCAGAATACATTCTTCCAAAAATAATGTGGCTCAAACACACCCGCAGTTTATTACGGTCTATATTTTTCATTTTAAGCTTAGAAAATTAATGGCACTGAAATTGAACATGTATACAGAAGATAGAAACAAAACTGACTGTTATCTTGGGCCAGAGAGTTCCATTGCCTCAAGCACAAGAGATGATTCTTCAATGTAGTCAGAATATCTCTGATAAGTATTTTCAAACATACGATACCTAGGAGTGTCAAATGTTTGGGACGACTCCCATTTCTCGACTAGTCCATCCCCTTCCAACATCCTTAAAACTTCCGACATTTTAGGACGGTGGATAGGATTAAAGTGAGTACAAAGGAGTGCAACTTGAACAATTTCTTCTAGTTCAACTTTGTCGAAATTGTTCTTTAAATCCTTGTCCACCATAAGATTCAGCTTCCCATCTTTATGGAGCTTTTTTACCTGGACATTAGATGCAGCAAGTCAAGGAAGATTTATCACCCCGGGAAAAATTAGCATACATCATGGATCAAACCTTAATCCTTATTTCTGTGAGAATTAACAATCAAGCAAAAATCAGAAAACGGAAAGGATCCCACATATATAGTATTCAATCTTAATGAGTGAGCTACATTTACAAGCAACCGCAGATTTTTACTTAACATTGAGAGAAAGAAGTTTGCTATGGAGATCTCACACCTCTCTCACTGTGTATCCCCTTCTACATTAAGAACGGTGCCACTTAATATCCTCTATATAATTAAAAACTAGGATAAGTAAAAGGTATAATTAAGCTCTATCCAGTCAAATAGTGTAGATGTAGCATGTTTAAGTTTAACATACAAGAATACCCGGAAAATTCATGTACAGAATTGCAGTAAACAACATTACTGAAATAGGTACCATAAGGTTTATATATTGGCCTCTCAAATAATGTGCACAATGTGAACAAAACCACAAGTAATTTGTATCTAGATAGAAGAGGCAACGTACCCAATCAAGTATTATCCCTTTCTGGTTGGTGCCAGGGCCAAAATCCACAGCTTTCTGGCCTGTAATAAGCTCAAGAAGTAAGATTCCAAATCCAAACACATCAGTTTTCTCTGATGATTGACCTGTTAACAGATACTCAGGAGCAATGTGGCCAACAGTTCCACGAACAGCTGTTGTAACATGAGAATCCCGGTGATCCAATAGCTTTGCCAATCCAAAATCTCCGACTACTGCCTCAAAGTCCTCATCCAACAGAATGTTGGCTGCTTTGACATCACGATGGATAATTTTGGGGTCACATTGTTCGTGCAAATACACTAGCCCCCTTGCAGTTCCCAAAGCTATCCTTCTCCGCCTTGACCAGTCTAATACCGGCCCGCCATGGACGTGATCTGGAAAGAAAAACAACAAATGACATCTATTAGACCTGGTACAGATATCAGGTTTTGCAAAGTTACCTATTGGACAGCACTGGATGCTATATAAAAAGAAGTTAACATCTTGGTTATATATTGTCCAATCATGTCTTGTCTAGTACCGTCCAGACTGCCAAACAAGCATGGTGTATGGTTTGCAACGGGAAAATAAAAATGCAAAAGCACATATATAAAGTTCCAAACCTTTCAATCGAGATGCCACGCTCCCATTTGGCATATACGGATAGACTAGAAGGCGCTCATTTTCAGTTGAACAAAACCCCCAAAGGCGTAGGAGGTTCCGATGGACAGCCAGACTAATCGTCTCAACTTCCGTCTGAAACTGAATTTCACCGCCAACAGCATTATAATCTTTCAATCTTTTGACAGCAACCACAGTCCCATCATTTAAGCTGCCCTTGTACACAATCCCGAACCCTCCCTTTCCCAATATATTCTTTGAATTGAAATGGTTGGTTGCAGCTCGGAGTTCCTTAAAGGTATACCTTCTTAAATGACCTAAGCATACCTCTGGATCATATTGATCTGCCAACCAACATGTGCTCGGTCAAAAGCTCGAGTCAAGAAGGAAAAAGTGAGGGATAACACTACGTCTACCAAACCAGGGGAAGAGCAAAGGGCTAGGCTCACAGATAAAGGTATTTCTTAAGCCGCCTTTGGTGTAGCTAAAAATCAGATTTTTAATAAATTTTTGACAAAAGTTAATGAAATGTGTGGTTGAAAAGTTGATAAAAATTGTAAATCTCATGAAATGTATGGTTAAAACTAATTTTTGACTTCAAATTACATTTTTTTTAAGCTACACCGAACACGGCCTAATATACTAAGAGCAAAAGTGAATATATGATGATTATTCTGATGCTAATTTCTGGAAGGGCATATAGCCTTCCCATTTAAGAATAGCTAAAAGTTATTTTTTTAAAATATGCTCTGTAATTTTTCACGTTCAAAACCTTCACAGTTTACAATAAATTAGTATTTGCAAACTGATTCTATAATAGGATTCTAGAAGTACGCTATAGCATTGTATCATAAATATGGAGTCGAGAATAATAATAAAATTTATCGTAAAAAGCTCAACCCAATAGTAAACGGAAAAAATAATGAATTACCATTAACATCAAAGAAAATCTGCTGATTGTGTCTATATCGCCACAAAACAAGCAACCCGATAACAACTACAACTATTAAGGCTGCACCGAAGCTTGAACCTAAAGCAACAGCAACGTGATGACTTCTGACTCCAGATTCTGATTGACCTACAAACCAAATATAATCATAGAATGTGCTACTCTTAATACATAAAACAGCACTGGGGAAGGGCTTTTTCTTTTTCTTACTGTTTCTTCATGCATCTGAACTCACCAACATCAGACAACTGAGTACATACCTTTCACTGGATCTGGAGGGAAGGACAATGGTTCTGGATAGATGGCCGAACAATTCTTTCCAGAACTCTGCCCGCAAATCAATGGATTGCCAACTATTCTGGAAGTCGTATAAAGTGATGTGATCACTTTAAATTGGAAAGGTAACTTATTCTACGTGACTATCATACTAATTCACATAGATGGAGTAACTTACTTGAATGTTCTCGCAGAAACTTTTGGCAAGGGACCACTCACATTATTGAAAGATAGGTCCCTGCAAGCAATTAATGATTGTCAGTATTTAACATAAACATTAAAGAAACAAACTTAGGTTCTTCCTAAGATAGTCAACATCAATTTGAGAAAAAGGTAGCATCGAAAAAGATGTGAAAGCATACACCAGAGCGAGGCTTTCAAGTTTGGACAGAGAGTCGGGAATTGATCCGGTAAAGCTGTTGTTGTTGAGGCGCCTGTCTTGCACAAAGAAGAACAAATACATGAGGCAATCCGAAATCAATGTAAATATTCAATCTCAAAATCTTTAGCTAGTCAAGATAGGCAAAGTCCCTAAAACTCACAGGTAATTTAAATTCTTCAGGTCCCCAAGAGAACTGGGAAGTCCACCATTGAATTTATTGTTGGAGAGATCGAGTGTTTGAAGCTTCTGTAACTTCCCAATAGCAGCAGGAATAGGTCCTGTAATGTCATTGTTTTGCAGCAACCTACAGAGGCATGTGAAAACCTTAATCAGAACATCATGGCTATTGCATTAGACATCAAAGGATGACACATTTTAGACCGGAAATTATTTATCTCAAGTACATTATTTTGCTTTAGAAGAAGATTAACATACGACTGTTAGGTATTATGCCCTAATCCTGATCCCGAGAGCAATAATGAGCTAAACGAAAGACAGAAGAAGCACACTCATAATGGTTCACCCTCAGTGTGAGAGCTACCAGACAAGGAGAGAAGTGAAAGTCTATAAAGCTCTACATAGTCCAACAATAATGCAATAAAGGGGAATTGGCAAAGCATATAATTAAAGTTAGACAAAAATGATACTAGAAAACTTACACAGAGTGCAAGTTAGTGAGGTTCCCAACTCCATCCGATAATTTTCCAGACAAACTCAAACTAGGTAATCCTCTAATAACAAGGAAAACCAACAAATAAAAAATTGAGTACAATCAGCAAACTTTTATGAAGAGTTATAACAATTAATCCTCCAACAGTAAAATAAAAGTGTAGGCCAACTTACAGAGCAGAAACATATCCATCTGGGGAACAAGTAACCATCCTCCAACTACAAGGATCTACAGAATTAGCATCCCAATTTTCCAGAACTTCATATGGATCATGTAAATCACTCTTTATAGCCATCAAAGCTACAACTATATAAAATTAAAGGAAAAGAATTCAACAGTAAAAATTAGAGATACATATCATCCAAAAAGAAAAATATACTTCTTGAGGCCACAGTGTTTCTAACTCCTAAACTCCATATACAAAAGGAGGAAAAATGAATACTTGACCAATTCTACTCTAATCAAATTTTCAAAATAATAAATAAAAGAAAAAAAATTGTTTGTGGAGGCACTGAACTATAATATGATTTTAAAAAATAAATAAAAATACACTATTTCTAGTAAGAACTTTACCTTCATAATTAATACCAGAAGGAGATAGTGTTGAATAAGAACCATCTATCAATGTCAAAATTATTAATCCTACTTTCCACAGCAGAAATTTGTTACTTTCCATACTCAAATAATACTCACTCCAATTTAACTTAGCAAAATCTTGGCTTTCTTCATATAATAAGCCATTCCAACATAAGTTAACTGCCTCCACATTTTCTGATTACCCTATGAAGCATTTTCCCCCAAAGAAGCTCAAAATTGCAGTTTTGAGCTCAAAGAATACTTCATACAATGACAGAGCAAAGAAGATAAAGTTGCAGTCCTGAACAATTATACAGAGCCCTCACTAAATGGACACCATTTTTGTACAGGAGAAAATACAAGAAAATGAAGAGAAATTTCTTGAGAAAGAAAAACAGAAACTGGGCCTGAAATTCTTAAGAGTCTTGAGATCTGGGAATGGTAGCATGTGAATTCTATGTTGTTGTAAAGAAATCCCCACAAAATTTTATTGGACAGTACGCAATTGATTTTCAGCTTCTTCACACCATATCCGTTCAAGATTAGCTTCAAAATCTCTATCCAATAGTAATGTTTCACGTGACAAGATTTATACTCTTGATTTTCAATTCATTCCTCACATCATTGCACGAATTTTCTGCACATGAAAGAGGATGTCATTCTTTATCAACAGGGATTCACATACAGCTTAATTCACGCAAGAATGTTACTACTGTGTTATTTACCAGAAAAATACAAACTGCAAACAGTCCAAACATAAGGCCAGACTGTCAGAGATACTGATGCCGACGCCATGAATAAATAAAATATGAAAAATGCTAACTGTACGTCATTGAGGGTCATGGACACCTTATATACATATATTATGTACACCAAACAAAATTCATAAAATATATTGAATCATTTGATATAAAAGTTTTTGGCTGTCAAAAATTTATGCGATTGACTCGGGAGACAGTCTTAAACGTGCAAATCTTCAGATATTGGGCGAACAAAAAGGAAATTAAACATATTTTGCTCCAAGTTTTTTGAATTTTTTTTTTTTTATTTTTCAAACTCTTGTTAGACCTTTGAGCCCCATTTTTCATTAAAAACGATTTTTTTAATAGTGATTTTTTTGGAAATTGTATATTTAGAAAGTAGAAAAAGATTTTAGATTTATTTGTAAATTATTTTATTGAGAGAATATATATGATTGAAAATAAATTTGAGGAAAAATAATTTTTTACTCATTCTTTTTATATACTAATTTATAAATAAATTATTACTTTTCTCTACTTTTTATTACCCATTCTTAAAGAAAAAAATTACTTTTTACAGAAAAAAAAATCTCAAATTCGAGCTAAATGCTATTTATTCAGTGATTCAGATTGAAGCTATTCGTGGGATTAAGTATTCCACTATTTTTAAAATATATTTTTTTCTATTTTCTTTTCAATCATATATTTTTTTAATAAAATAATACTATATTCAAAATAAAAAAAATTTAACTACATATTCTCAATTAATCTACGGTTCTAAAATTAATTACAATAATACTACTTGTACACACTTGGTACACAATTTGGTACACGTCCCTCTCACATGTGTATGGAGTCCACAATGGGACCCACATACATGTGAGAAGGATGTGTACCAAGTTGTGTAAGTGTAGCATGGTTCAATTAAACCCCTGTTTGGCACACATTAAAAATCTCATTCTCATTATTCTACTCATTTTTAACCACACATTCTTCAATAAAATAATATTTTCCATCACACAATAATTTTTCCTTCTTTTTCAACCACACATTCTCCATCAATCTACTATTTCAAAATACATTCTTCTAAAATAATATCCATCAAACACACTCTAATTATAGAATAAAAATGGTGCCTCAAACAGGGCAGGCACTGATTCAGATAGAAAATTGGTAAAGCAGAATTTTTGCAGATACGTTATTGGCAGGTCACGTGCTTGGCTGGTCCTAGTCACTGTTGGCTTTTCAACTTTTTGAATTTTATCTTGCAGTTTTACAATGATTTTGTTGTCTTATGATTAGGCGGATAGGGCCCAACATGCTATAATGCGCCTTTTTCTATACCAAAATCTGAATTAGGTCCTTTAACTTTTAATTTGTTATAATTGAGTTGTTAAACTTCAATTCAAATAGCAAAGACATTTTGAAAATGTGTTTTGTAGTAGTGAATTATTGAAGAATGTGTAGTTAAAAAGTAGAAAAAAATTGAATTTATGTGTAAAATATTGAGAATGTGTTGTTGAAAACGAATTTGGAAAAAAAAAATTAAATAATGGAGATCAACTGAGAGCTAAATTTATTTACTTGACAATGATGACAACTCACCAAAATTTCACATCATGAAAGTGAGATGATGAGGTGCTAGGGTTGGAACAAAAGAGATGATGAATATGATTTTTTTTTTCTCTTATTTTTTAATTTTTATTTATCAAACTTGAGGATAATTTTGTATTTTACAGGATTTTAGCATTCATCTTGAACATGATTTTTTTTTGTTAATAGAACGCACGAAAAAAAGAGGAAAATATTTAGACAGCGCTGTAAAGAAATGAAGATTGAAGACTGAAGGTTAGTCGATCCAAGGAGATATTGAATATGGGATTTTATTATTTTCTTGATTTTGTTTGATTTTTCTATTTTCTTTATCATGGGAGAGTGAAATTCATATTTTTACGTGAATTTAACATTCATTTTGGATAGAACTATGTACCACATGCAGCAAGGTTGCTTTCGTTCATCTACCATATTCTTTTCTAGGACACCGTGACTGTGGGTCCTGTGAGTGGAGTTGTCATAGAGGGAAAATCTCCAAAATGCCCTAGTGCCCTTATACAGCATAATGACAAAAAAAAAAAAAAAATTGGATTATGCTAATTGTACATCAAAATTATACATAAATGATAACATAATATGATGTTGAGGAAAATGATTGGATGAAAAAGGTTGATTTTATTTTAAACTTCCAAATGATAGAATATCGTGTAACATTGTGTAACTCTTAATATACGTATAGTAAGATCCAAGATTTTATACTAGAAACCCAATTATTTGCAATTATATATAATTGTTTATAATGGGAATTTATGCTAATATAATTGCTCATAATATAAAAAAAAATTATAAATTATATCCATTTGCATTTAAACTTATAGGTATAGATAGATTGTTATCTTCCTATGATGAATTTGGAGGTTTGAATCTTAGTATCACCAAGTGAAGTTTAGTTGGTTATGCTAATATGAGAATCAAACTAGATGAGCAGATTTAATAAAAAATTGGTTCAAGATTCATTTCGACTACAAAGAAAAAATTGATAACAAGAAAAATGAAGAATCAATTTCTTTTACTGGGTTTTCAACGTGAAGTAACAATTTTTTTTACTACTAATTTGATTATTTGACTTTCGATTATTGTAATAATTGTAGAACTATCTAATGCAATCAACCTCTTTTATTCGAAATTGAGAATTGCAATTTTTTTAGATTACTTTTATAGTTGAAGGACATTTAGGACAAATCAGCCAATCTTTGAATGAATATAAAGAAACAAGTCCCATAATTATTTTATATTAAAGCCTTAATGTGCTCAATTATGAACACACAAACCCAAGGGTATTTTTGTCGCATTGGAAAAGCTGAATATTCTCTAGCACACACTTACTCGATTAAGTAAATGAAAAATATCACTTGAGCCCCCTCAACCTTTCATATTATCAAAAGCTCTACTATATGGCAGAGGTGGCAATCGAACCGATGGGTTCGTGGACTCGTCCGAAATCGAGATTTATCTAAAAAAAAAAGCTCATCTTTAAAAAATAATAAAAAATAAAAAAATTGACGAGCTCGCTAGTCGAAGATCAGCTCGACCCATGACCCACGAGATCACGGGCTAAGCCGAGCTCAACCCGTTACAAACGAGCGACGAGCTCGGCTCGTTACGAGCACAAGCCTAGCTCATGCATATATGGCCGACTCGGCCAATTGCCACATCTGTTATATGGGCAAATTGGAGGTTTTTTTTTAATATATTTTTCACTAAAAATTTGACGGGTGTACATTGTTCATTATCGGCCAAATAAAGTATTCGGGTTGAAGCTCGCTGTCGTCCAAATGAAGCGTGAAATCATGAAAAGAAATCCTTGTTATCCTTATACATGTAAAATTGAGCTCTAAATTGAGCTCTAAGCAATTTATAAATTGTCTCACGTAAAAAGCTTAAACAGTTTAACTATCCGTATTCATTTAGATTTTGTATCATGTACAAACTGAATTCATTTTCGACCAAAATTGGAATTCAGGACAAGTCTGTCCATCTCCAAATGAAGCACGAAATCATCGACCAAAATTGGAATTCAAGACAAGTCTGTCCATCTCCAAATGAAGCACGAAATCATGGACCCCACTCAGGTTGAAAAGAAATCTTTGTTCTCATGATACGTGGCAAGTCTTGAATGGAGCATGCAATGTACAAACTTGGCATGATTTGATATTTCCTTTTCGAAACTTTATCATCCATAAAGAAATAAAGAGAGTGAAAAGCACATGTATTCTTTCAATTGTGGCCATGTAAAATGTTTCATGTTTAACTATTGAAAGGGGTAAAAAGGGATGAAAGTCCCACCAAACCAAAAAGGTACAAATTCTCCACTATGAGATCATTTCCAATGATTCTCTAAAATAGATCTGAATTATAATCTAGATATTCGAAGTGATCGAAAACATTTTTAATAGAGAAATGAAAAGGAAATATAAAGTACATTTACTTGTGGGACGACAAGAGGAAAAAAGCTACCAATCCAGTTGCACACAATTTTTTTTAAAAATATTTTTATTAGAGTAAAATTTGAATTTAGATCGATCGAAATGTACATAAGGATGCAAAAGTAATTTTGAAGATTTCAATTTACACTCAGTTTTACACCGCCATTTGGAGATGCTTTGACAAGGTAAAATCAATTTTTTAGTTAATTTTATTAAAAATAAATAAAATGCGAGATTGAGAAGTTGATAAAAAATCTGAATAGCATAAAATGTAATTGGAAATTAATTTTAGAAAATTGAAGCCTAACATAGGCTTAATAAGCCAAAAGATTTTTCTTGTCAAGACCAGAATTTCAACATTAAGACCAAGCCATATATATTCATAGATCAATGGACAACAAGTCGAGTGGAAGTAATTTTTAAAAAATTATTTTTAATCACACATTTTAAAAAAAATTACGTTTTTATTATTTATTAACCATACATTCTTTAATCGAATCAATTTTCAAATAATCTCTGGCACAAACCTACTCTCTAGTTTTCATGTAGCAATTACAAAACAATTCGAATTATACTTTTAACTATTTAAATAAGACAACATTATATTAAGAAGGATTCGAAATGATTTGCTAGGGTCTATGAACTTGACATGAGGAATTTCACTTGAGCTAGTGGGCCCCCTAATACAATTATGTGGGAAGAAATGCGAGGAAATGGCCAATTGACCCGGTCATATTTGCACAGCGGTCTTTGACCATTAAAAAAAATAGTTAAAAAGCATAAAAGTTAAGTTAAATACCAAAATAAAAAAAATACCCTAATCTTTTACCAGCCACTGAGATGAGAGGAAAAACAAATTTCAAATTATTGACACAATCTATTGTCAGGATCCAGTCGAAAAAGTATCCTTACAGTCAACCCAACGCTGACCACCACATACCGACCATTATTTTCAATATGGTTAGATTTTTTCAGATTATGATATTGATTTTTTATTTATTGTATTTTAAATTGTTATGTATAATGTTTATTATTCATTGTTTAGATAAATTATTGTGTGTAGCAGAGATTTATGCGTATATAGATTACAATTTGAAACATTAGTCCCTCAGAAAATAACCCGGTTTTTTTTCTCATTTTCTTTTCAATTTAAAATTATTTTTAATTCTTTTCTTTTTACGATAAAATATAGTTTTTTAGTTTTAATTATGTAATATTTATATTTTTTCTTCAATTTTAATTAAATAATATTTATATTCTTTATTTAATTTTCATAATTTTATTTTATTTGTTTTGTTTTGTTTTTATAAAAAAAATTTGGAAATAGTTTTAAATTTTCTTATTTATTTATTTAGAATTATTTTTAATTCTTTTATGTTTACAATGATTTTTTTTAAAATTTTAATTAAATACTATTATATCCTTTGTTTGATTTTCATAATTTTCTTTTATTTAATTTGTTTTTCTTTTATTTTAAATTTTTTTGTAAATAATTTTAAAATTTCTTAATTGTTTTTTTCATATTATCAATATTTTTTTTCAATTTAAAATTCTTTTTAATTCTTAATTAATATTTTTTATTATTTTCTTTTATTTTTTTATTTTTTGTTTGTAATTTGGTTCACATAATTTTTTGAGATTATACTTATTTCATTATATTTTGTTGAAGGTTCTAATATTTGAATTTTGTAGGATGGAGTATCATCTAGCTAAGAAGTTGAGACAAATGGGAGAAAATGTACGTGGATCATTAGTTTTGATAGTTTCACTATAGTGTTGGAGTTGTTGAATGATCAACGGGCAAATATCCTATGTCAGCCTTTCATGTGGCCCTTATATTAGTTGAGAGAAGTGCACTACTCTGGGCTGATTATTAATGCATTATTATGTCGACTGCTTAGGCCAGTTAATAGCGATATCTTTAACTTCAACATGGGGGGTAAGGTCACTACTTTCTTCATGTTTAAGTTTGCCCTCATGATTGGACTGAAGATAATGGGGACGAGGCGGCTACTGACAGTATTCAAAGAAACAATTGGTTGCACGAGATGTTTTTTCAGGGGCGGTGCTTCTATCGCGATTGATCAGCGCAATGCAACGAGGGTTGAGCAACGATGTATCAAGTTTATGCCTTGATGTTGCAGTGCTACAACACCATATAAGAAAGCTTTGGAATGAGTTCACAGTTCTTCGAGGCGATATAATAGGCATAAGAGGAGTGATAGACAAAGTGACGGAGATAGTGATAGAGAGGGCGACGGAGATTGAGGTTACTATTGTGGACAAATGATGATGCATTAAAATGATTTCTTTTATCTGTGGAGTGGAAGGGGTGGCCTCGATGAGGATGGGAGAGATGGCAGAGGAGAGGACGAAGGGGGTAGCGGTCCCCGAGGTAGAGGGAGTGGCCCCAATGAAGGAGAAGACGACGATGCTCGAGGCTGAGGAGGGTGGCCCGAATGATAGAAGATGTGGTGGTGCCCGGAGTGGAAATCCTCGAAGCAAAGGATGTGCCCGAGACGGAGGGGATAGTCTAGATGACGGAGGAGATGGCGAGTCCGAGTACGGAGGAGGTGGCGGATGAGGAGAGAACACCAATCGTGACAGGGGGTAAGAAGCGTGTTGTTGACGTGCCGGAGCAGGTGGTCAGCAAGAGGTCAAGATTGTCATCATTGTACATCGTTTCTCCCTTCATGACCGAGATGAAGAAGAAGACGTTCGTCAACGGACGTACCCCAATCTCTTTCGAGATATGGATCGTACAGTGGAAAGCATTCGAGACAGAGTGACGAAGAATTATGCGAGGGTAAGTATTTTATGATTTTAGTTAAGTATGCTACGCTAACTAATTTTTGCTTCTTTTCACAAATTTTTGCTTCTTTTTCAGAGCTAACCAGATGATAGCTCAAATGAGGATTTCGAACGCCTTTAAGTGATTTCACGAGATCATGATTTTAGGAGTTTGGCTCAACAACGATGTAAGTGTAAAATCGCAATTGTAATTTATTATATACACATAATTTTATGTTTATGAAATAAAATAACTCCCTTTATTTTTTATTGACGTTTCCTGATATAGCACGTCGATAGGCTATTGGCTTGTTGCACGATCAAGCTCAAAGATATTTGAGATCATTAAACATTCCTAGTCAAGTCATATTGAGCATCAAGTTCCTAGTATCGTTAGTATTGAGTACTAGTCGTTCCAACTTACGGGTAATTAGTATACTGTGTCCGAATATATGCTCGAGTGGGTCATATGGATATGGCCAAGTGTCGAGGAAAAGTCATGGGAGGGTTGTACTCATATGTGCATTCCAGTGATCAAGAATCATCACTACTTTGTCGTGGAGATCGTCTTTGCTGATTCCACTTATATGTGTACGACTCCGATTATTCCTTTCTGATATAGGGTCAGGTCGAACTTCAACTAGAGTGGTTGACTGTGATTGCTCATTTAATGGCTAGAGGAAGGAGGGTGACTGTGTAGGACGGACTAGCCATCGTACGAGACACGACGACGGCTAGACAGTCGAAATTGTAATCACACCCAACGTTCAGTTCTCATTTTTGTTAGATACTCTCATGTCGGGAATGATTTACTTTCTATTTTCACCATGAATTTATTATATTTTTCCATACTATAAGTTTAGACCGCTCTCCCGAACAATGAAACGATACTCTTGCCTTGATATTTAGTCTTCAAGTTGCCTTGTATATAATACATGCAATACCCATAATGTGCCTTGGCAAAAACTTCTACGATACCATTTATTGTAGATGGTCCCCAATCAGTTACATAGGCAAAGGTCATCGACTTCCCCGATTACTTTCCTCAACTTTGTGAAGAATCAACGTATGGACAGATCATTCTCGCTATTGACTATGTCGAATGCAAGAGGGTAGCTAGCTTTCAAAGTTATATCATTCGACTAAAATTAGGGATCGCATCACATTTCGAAATTCTCACTATATGTCTCAATAAAAAATGTCAAGCTAAGATTAGTTGTACCTATGTTATGACAATACCTGACCAATTAGCATAGCTATCCTCAGCTGAGTCCATTAAATCATCTAACGAGCATTATTTGGCCTTCTGGTAGTTCATGACCACTTATTACTCTCGATGTATGTTGTTAATGATATCCGAAATTCAATAGATCGTTCGTGAGTCTTGATACTTATGCATTATCTTTCGACCAATAAATCATGCTTGGGTTTGCTGTGATCATTTCGACGAATTTCTACTTCGCAAGTATGATCCCGAACTACAAATAACTCATTCGTATCCATTTCCGTCGCTTGTAAACACCAACGACAACTGTCGTCGATACAGACAATTGTCAACAATGACTTGTTTAATTTCTTCATTTTGAACTCAAAGTTGTATTTTCAGTGTGATTTGGTGTGTAGCTTCTTACAAATCTTTCTTTGTTTCAAACAATTGCTCGACGCACAAATCCTCATCATCGGGGACCACACGTGAAGAATTAAATGACCATCCACTCGATATAGGCCTATGCTCTCGCCACACTCATGTATCTAATGGGATAAAGCAATCAAATCCTCATTTATAAATTCATTATCATTCTCATTGTCGTAAACTACCAACAAAATTCTGTGTATAACAACAAGATCATGATGAGAAACAACTGTCTCGAGAATAACCACACCATCCTCACGAGCTATCTCCATTGTGTCTCAAAAATCATTGGTATTGTAATCCTCCCCATCCGAATTTTTTGTTCACATTCAACGACATTCTTTCTCACTAAAGTCACGCAAAAAGGAGTCGTGTGCATTTTGTTCAATTCAAATAAATAATTCATTTCAGCATCAGAAGCAACAATTATATGTAGAATCGAAATTGATGAATTCTCGTTAAATTGAAATTTCAATTTCAATTTTATATCATACTGTGAGAGATCAACTTTTAGCTTGTTTTGTAAATCATGGTACATTTCTGCATTTGATGTGCTCAATGTTATGAAAATTGAAATACCGCCACGTATATCACTGGTCCATTTCCATACTCTCAATCTTTTTCATTCAATTCGAAATAACCAAAATAACAAATTTGGATTACAACGATATTTGTATGACGAAATATAAATTTTAATTATAAAAAAATAGTTGAAGAATTGGTCCAACCACTGGACAACAAGATTTTTTTTATAAAAAAAGGCTTAATAATCGGCAGTTACGACCATGATATATACATGATGATTTTTTTTTTCTTGTTTATGCTTAAAAGATTATGGATCTATTAAAAAAAGTTTACCTACATGTTAATCTACGTTGAAATAAGATTTCGATTAAAATGTATACTAATTTAATAAAAACGACATTAAACATACAAAAATATACATACCGATTCGAAGTAATAAACACAAAAAAAAAGTTTCTTGTTCAACATTTAATCAGTTTCTAGGATTTTGATCTTGAAGTAGATGAAAAATGTGAGAGTTTTTATCTGTGTTAATAAACAGATAAGAAAAGTTAGTTGGTTTTGAGTTTTTAAGTGGGAAGTGTTTGATTTTTACTTGTTAACTAAAAGAGTAGTACTGTCTTTTAGATAAAATAATATTTTATAATTATATTGTTTACTTAATGGCGCTATTGTCTTTTACCATTCAAAATGTTATTGTGGAAATATGTAATTATTGTGGAAATATGTAATTGTTGAAAAGTAAAAGTGAAAATCAGGGAATTTGACCAAACTAATTTTAAAAGTACCCTGTATCCTTTACCTGGTCCAATTGTTGGCCCAACAACTCCATAGCATCTGTTCCACTTGCTTCATTTATGTTAGTTCTGAGTCAAATGATGGAAGTGGCATTAGTTAGAAGAATCCCGCGGTTACAGAGTTTATTTATGTAAAAATAACATATTATACACGTGGTGGTGGACTCCATTTTTTATAATAATATTTTACTCACATGGAATCCACCTCCCATGTAAATATTCTGTCAGTTTTAAAGAGAAATAGTTTTGTACAAATGGATAAATTGCATTAGTTAAGTCTCTTTGAGTACTTTCTAACAAGTTTTATACTTTTTCAATAATATTTTTTCTTCGACGAGAAACAGTAACTTTTTATTTTATTTTATTTTTTTAATTATAGTTGTAGGATAGCTTTGTTACTTTGCATATCAGTTTGTGAAATTCTTTTTATTTTCTATGAAACCCGCGATCCATATGTGGTAGTCCGTTGCTAGTGGAAATAAATAAAAATAAACAAATAAATGGAGGCTTTCAATTCGAAAACTGAGATTGAAACTGTAGGCCTAGAGGCCATTACTCGTGGTCCATTTATATAAGACGTCAATACAATTCAAATTCCTTGCACATATATTAAAAATGGATACACCATTATTCTGAATGAGTCAACTCAAAATAAATTTAAAATAAAAAAAAGTTGATAATCAGCATTGGTAACTTCATGCAGCTGCAGTGATGCACTCAATCGCCTGTTTGCATATGCCAGTCATGGTTTCCTCAGGTCCATATACCTTAAACAGAACAAAAGTAGACAGTGATGTTTATTTTCCACGTATAAGTTGAGCAAGTTTTTTAAGGTTCGAACATGTATGAAAGTTATATAAGTGCGTACCTCGATGGGAATGCCGATTTCTTCACCAAGAGTCCTCATTTTGGCGAGTCCCTTTTGGTAATTTGGCCCACCTCTTCGGACGTATAAATTCATTCTGGCAGCCTTAAGCTTCGACTCCTGTTATGAGAGAAGTCAAATACGAGTTCTCAGCTTATGAAGAAGAACCGATATTTAATGACGAGGTTTAATGGCTAGTTGGGTAAGGCGTACAAATACATAGACATGAAGGTTCCATACCTTCTCCTTTAAAGCTCGGATAATTCCATTGAATGTAGCAGCAACATCAGTGAAGTTGGCAATTCCACCACCTATTACGAGGGCTCTCTTTTTGCCGTCGGGATCTGCAGTTGCACACTGTAAAACAATTCATGAGTCTACATTGGATTTCGTCAAAGAAATAGTCTTAAGGAAGATTATGTAGAAGAAAATTTGTATATCCCTAATGAATGAAACCATGAATTTGTAATAAGATTGATAAAATAAGAAATGAATTTAAGGCGTCTCATAATGCAATAATACGATCCTTACATCGATCACAACTCGGGCATATTGCAAGACCTCCTCTTCATTGGGAGCACCACTATATTCTGCATAGTTCCCGAGCTCAGAAGCATAGCCAAGATCTCCAACCTGGCCATGGAAGAAAACCCATGTTAAGCTAATGTCAACAATGGGGTGGAATAAGGAAGATTACGCCATCTAAGTGCACGTTTGATGGGCAGTATTTTACTTATTTTTTTTATTTAATATTGTCTAGTATTATCTTTTATCAATGTTACCAAACTTGTCATAAAAGCATGAAAATGCCAAAGATACATAACATACAGTATCTGCGTAGATGACGCTTGCACCTCCTCCAGCGACCATAGTCCAAATTCGTCCTTTAGGGTTCAAGACTGTGAATTTCAGAGATGCACTCGTCTGCAAGCAATGATAAAATGAAACTCAATATGATTTGATGCGGATTTTAAACAGAGGGCTTCTGATTTTGTGAAATTTTTAAGAGGAAAAATGTTAGATATTACTATGAATATTAGAGTAGAAGAAAAGTGTATACAGTTCGGGGTGTTCTGAAATTCATATTTGCCAGTCATTGCATGGACAGATTTCAGAATAAGTTACTTGTATTGACACTTAGGCGAGAGTTCATTTTTGATAAGTAACTTTCTTAAGTGTAAGAAAAAAGAGTCATATATTTTTGACAAATAGGACAAGTTTTTTTTTGTCGATTGTATCGATACATACCTTCTCGTCCAGCCCATGAATGTAGCTTTCAGTGGAACTCATAACTCTTCCAAATGGCATTGGAAATTCGATGCTTCCCCATCTGCAATATCAAGGCCACATAAGAAATTGTATGGTATAACAAACATGCACTAAACGAGCAACAATCAACAAAAAGGGGATCAAATTACTTTTTGAAGTTCTTAAACGCAGCAGTATCATCAAGCTCGCCTCTCATATCCAAGGGATAAGGCTTTCCCTCAACCAAGGTGAAAGGATTCATCTCAAGGAAAGTGAAGTCCAAATCTAAGACATAAAAAATCGATATCAAGGTCGTTGCCAAAATCCAAGAACTATTGTAACCTCAGATATTTCTACGAGTGAAAATTTATGGTGAAACTCTCAAGCTTACCTAAAAATAAAGCATAGATTACTTTGATGAACTCCTCAATCACACCTTTGACCTGTATCATAGAGAAGAATATCAATATGGAACTTTAAAGTTTAAACAACAGCACTGAAATGTAAAGAATATTGTAGTCTATATGGCACTGAATTTGATATTTTAGATTTGCTGCGGAAGTCAATGTTTGTCTCTGCAGTCTTTATAGATGATATTTGGCTACGTTTAAGAAAAAAATGAATTTACTTTTGAGCAACATTTTGTCTCCAAAAATGTTTAAATAACTGACACTTTTCCTACTTTGACCTTTTTTCCTACTTTCAGTAAGAAAAGTTGCAATTTTTGAAAATAGCTCTTACCTCATTGTCAAAATAAGTAACTGCTTGGTCTCCTTTGACGAGATAAAATTATTTATTTAAAACTCACTTATTTAATTAAATAAATTTACTTATGCGTGAAAAATTTAAGCTAAGCCAAACATGCTCTAAACGATGGGCATGAGAATGGACACTACGTTAAGTATTAACAGATGTACCTCCATGGGAAGGGTTGCCACAAGAGGAGCACATAGCTCTGATGTAAAAGATACACCAGTTGGCAAAAAGATAGTCTTAACCTGTATAGAAGAAAAAATAAAAAAATCAGCTGTTAGTAAGATTTAAGAGGGACATAGGTACAGAAATAAAATTGATTGTAAGATTTAAGAGAGAGATACGAAATAGATTCGAGAAAATAAGAAGATGCCTTTTGCTGGATTAGTTATATAGCGGGGTTTTGAGTACCTTGTCCCAGTTCTCTTCAATTTCAATTCCTCCACATTCTGAAAAGCTGATGCTACAACCGAGCCTCTCAGAGACAATATTGAGGTAGAACTCTTCATTATGGGGAACAAATGGTTCGACAATGAATGTTGTAATGGGACCTTTGCAGCCTCCCATCTCTACCTGTTAATTCAGAAATAAACACGCATCTTAAAGAATAACTGAATACACGTCGAACCATGGTCCAAATTATATTTCATATATATTCTAATGCATGTATTTATATGACAAAATATGTAGCAGTACCTCCTTGCCTAGTCGCTCTTTCACAAAAGCTGCAACTTGAGCCAAATCGAGGTTTAAGGCAACAAGACCACTTTTCCCACGTTTACCGAATAACATATCGGGTTTGACAACTAGTTTTGTCGATGAGAGCCATGGTTCTTTATCTGCTAGTTCATTGAAATCAGTCGACTCGGTAACCTAAACCATTATGAGGAGAAATATCACGTTATTGGACTTAAATTAAGATCTATTTACCAAATGCAAATAAATCATTTACAACAGCTAAAATCTAGTTCATTATGTTGTCTAGTTGTGTTTAATACTATGAGAAATCTGCAGGTAAAGATTTCATATATGTGCAAGTAATTCTTACGAAAATGAGATTTAAGTATGTTCAATCGTAGTAATTCTTTGCCTACCAAATCCCAACGAAATCATTTTTGTCAGAACAAAAACAAAATGTTAAAGAAGGGAATCAAAGACAGCCAACGAGGAGGAGGATGATGATGATGATAATTAAAAACACAGATTTCGATCTGCCGGATTACAGCACAAGCATACGAGTAGATGACAAACTCCTATCTAAGTTTTACCCAATACGGTAAAATTAAAATTTAGGCAACCAACCACAAGGGTTTTATTCTTTCTTAATTCAGTAACCAATTCTCTCTCTGTTTCTTTCTTCTCTACCAACACCAAACTTTCACATAACCAACAAAGATAATCTTGTAAAAATAATAATCTTGTAAAAATAACCCATGGTAAAAAAAAAAGGCTAATTATTTAAGAGAATAACAGGGTCTAAGGAAACTCAAACCAGCCTTTTGTTATTTCTTTACTCCTTAACCAAATTTTCATCTGTTCCTTTCTTCTCTACCAACATCAATCTCAGTCAACCAACAAATTCTAGATCTTGTAAAAATAACCCATAATCACAAAAATAAGTTAATTGTTTGAAGAAAATAATGAAGTCCCCAATCTCAAACCAGCATTTCGATGTGACTAAAATTCAAACGAGGAGTCAATTTAACATGGAATCCCAAATTCTTAATACTACGAACTAAATTATGAGAAATTGAAATTACTTGGGCAGATTTGATTTCCAATTCAGACCCAGAAAGCCTTTTGAAATGCTCTTTCAGCAACCTCTTGGAATCATACTCTCTGATCTTCTTCCTCGCCATTTCTTTTCAACCTGTACCCAGATCAAAATCAATCAAGAACTTTGAAATTGAAATAATTTCAGATCTGTTAATCTTAATCCAACCATAATATAAAAAATATCCCAAAAAAATTGAAAGAAATTTGAGATTTTTACTGTTTAAAGAAGACCCAAGAGAGGATTCAAGAATTTCAGGTAATGTGTAGATCCACACTATGAATCTTGGGATTCAGTTACCTGTATTTATAGGTAAGAGAATTCGGGTCAAAATTTGTGTGGAATTTGTAATAATATTTTTATGGTTTCTTATTTGAGCGGGAACTAGTCTACACATGAGACGGTACAACTATCTACCCACTTATTTGGACCGGCCAGTTGGTACTGTACTGCTACAATGAATTCATATTTTTTATTGGTTCAAATACGGAACCTTAACTTGCACGCTTTATTTGTTGGCTTTCCTTTCCTTTCCTCCCCTCCATACTCATGGCATGACAAACGTTCACTTAGCGACACTTCTCATGACACCAATACGTGTAGTTACATAGGACGACTATCTGATTTTTTTCTTTTAAACATTAGTATTTCTCACTCATTTTACAACGAATGACACTTTTGTGACATTAACTTGGAATCTGTATTCTATATCAACAAAAAGACCTTTAATAACTTGCAAATCTGTATATTTTGAAAGTATTGAAATACAGTGTACCCTTTTATTCTTTTGTGATACGCTATAACTTTATTTATTGCTACTATCCTTTGTAAATTAGGTATTATTTAGAGGTATTGCACCTAATTGGAACGTTTTGCGGTTGGTTAATGTCCCCGTGGATGATGACGATAGAAATTAAGCTCTGTTTAGTACATATTAAAATTTTCATTTTCATTCTTCTACTCATTTTCAATCAAACATTCTTCAACAAAATAATATTTTTCTTCATATCAATAACCTTTTTTTTTCAACAACACATTCTACATCAATTTACTATTTTAGAATACATTTTTCCAAAATAATATGATCCAAACATACTCTAAAGATCATAAATGACATTCTTGTAAATATGTCATAGTCAAAGACTCATAGAGTGGAAAAACGATTTGTATGATTTCGTAACAAAGTCACTTTCTTTAAATTAATTAAATCTCAAATATTTTCTCAATCAACCTTTATGAAAAATACATGAAAAGTCTTTTCCTACTTATGTAAACTAATTAATGTTCTTTAAATGGCTTGAAATTACAATAGATGATGGATTTGAATCTTCCTACCAAACAATTGATGCTTTAAATTTATTTTAAAGTGGTTAGCTTTCAATTCGATCCCACTAAAATAAGGAAAAAAATAATCACAATTTAAAGCTATCTAAATGTTAAAATTGCTTTTATTTGTGTTTGGATATTCATTTAAATTTTGTCTCTCTTTAAAATCGAATCAAAAGTTTTCTTTTCAAAACGAAATTCCAAAAGGAAGTTTTCTTTCTTTTAAAATCTAAATTCCAAAGAGGAGTCATAATAAAAAAAAGATATAATTATGTTAAACGTGAAAGATTAATTAAAAATATCTCTGGCTGGCTGGCTGGCTGCTTTAAATAGTATACAAAATTGAGATAAATATTAATTAAAAAATTGATTATTCCACAAGGTTGGGCAGCTTTGAAATTCAAGTCCAATAAAATGAAAGTTGACTTAACCCATACCAAACCCTAGTCAATACTGCACTGCTAGTACTTGTATTTTTTTTTTATTTTTTCGACTTAAAACTTTCACATTCTTGTGAACAAATTACTTTCCAACGAGTTTTTTTTGGCAGCGCCAGCCATCACTTGTCAACAAGTTTTATTTGACTTTTTGTTTTGCATTTTCCTTTTGTGCTATGTTACGATTCTTGTTCGAAGGAAATAAATCTTTACATGAAACAAAATCAGAAATAATGGTTATTTTCATTACTAATTTTCGATCATACATTCTTACAATAGAATATTTTACGTGTAAATCTAAAAATTTTCTTTGTTTTTCATTCACGCATTATTAAAAAAAAAGAGAGAGAGAAAAAACATTTTTTTAATGGACATGAAACATGGGCTAAATTTAACTCTTCATTGCACGCGCGGACGGCTTCCTAAATTGACTTGTTAGTTTCCAGTTTTCACAAAAGGAGTGAATTTGTGGCGGTTTGCATTTCAGTAAATATGGTAAGAAAATATATTATAATGGAAGTTATATTTTTATTTAGATAAAAAATAACTTTTTAGTAAGTTTGATCAAAGTTAATAAAATTTGTATTTAAAAAATTGTATGATTCATGAAATATGTGATTAAATTTAATTGTTGATTTAAATTTAAATTTAAATTTTGATGAATTTTTAACTGAATTTTTGTAGTGCTGAATTGACCATTTATGCTGTACTGGTTTGATTATTATTATCTCAGCTATTTGATTTGGACATTAGGCCAAAGCCAACTAGTCAATTTCATAGGGCCTCAAATCTTTAAGGGACCTCCGATATGAAAAATACTACATGGTAGAAAGGTCCTATTAATTTTAAAAATATTTTTTTTCTTCTAAAAGATGGATTACTTAAAAATATTCTTATAGCTATAATTTTTTTTTTTTGGTCAATTCTAACTTTTCCGATCTTATCAAAAATAATTTTTTCTCGAGTTTAATACAAATGATTAATTACGAGCTACCAAATGATCACAATATTGTTACGATAATATGGGTTAATTTGGAAACTAACTTTAAACATCAAGTACTTTATCCACGATTCCATAATGTGCTATTTGTTACAAGTTTCGGAATGAGCCAAAATTGATAGGGTCATGCTTGATCCTCCAATAAATACACATTTTGTCCCAATAAATTACTAATCTCGAAACTTATTTTCACTTTAGTCTTTCAAAATCTCAAATTTATTAAAAGGTTCTCGAATCAAAATAATTAGAATCCAGTTATGTTTCTAATCACTAAATAATCCCAACTTATCATATTACCGTCTATATTAGAGTAATGTTATTTATTATTAACGATCTTTAATGTCTGTCTAAGTATCAATAATTATAGCTTGAAATCATAAATTCAATTAAATATAAGAATTTAATGGAATCTGTCAAGTGATTTTATCTAAAGTTGTGACTCGTGTTAAATGCCACTTTTTCTACACATCTTTGTTCTTGTTTTCAAGTGCTGATAACTCCTTAGTCTGGGGTTTCTCAGAAACGCGTGGATAGTAAGTTGTTAAAAGTATGTGAAGATTGTGAGTCCAAAAAATGTGTAAATATAATTAGACTCCGTTTGATGTACTTTATTTTTTATGAATGTTTTTGTTTTTTTTTTTTCAATTTTTGTAGTGTTTGATAAGCAAAATTTTCTCCGAATTTTTTTTTTCCACCTTTCCTCATTTCCACTTTTTTGAGAAAAATAAATTCTTGATGTTTTGGTTAGAAATTTTTTTCCTAATTTAGTTTAGTTTTTTTTTTTCCAATTGGAAAAATGGTAAAAAAATAAAATAAAATAATCATTTTTATTGACAATTTACATGCAAAACAAGCCAAATGAATGGTATTCGGTATGATTTTTT
>CAIGRL010213608.1:0-35026 GCA_903798325.1 Fraxinus xanthoxyloides
AAAAAAAAAAAAAAAACTTGAATCAGATTTCCCACCTATTTCTTGAAAATGAGGAAATGGTGCACGTGTAGCCATAAAATGGAAATTGAATTCCATGGGAAAAAATGGTATCAACCATAACAAATGTTGAAAAATTTTCCATAGAATTTGAAATCTATCAAACACAACCTTAGTACATAGTTGGCTTGAATAAAAGTTATGGATCTTTCTTTGATAGAAGTAATTCTTTCTTGTTAAATGCTCTTGTTAATAACCAGGATATGTTGATAAGGATTAGTCTATATGTACATAATAGTTTACCAAATGGTTTACACTATGCAAATAGGACTCTTTCACTTGGATTCGAAAAATTCTTCCTATTGCTTTTCCTTTTCCATATTTAATCGAAGTCGTAGAGTCGTATCTATTTATTCACTGACACTTCTTTTGTACCATTTCAAGAATTTCATCAGGGTTTTGGGTTAAATAAACGGAAATGTTAAAGAGAAATTTAAATAAATATGTACTATATCTAATATCATAAGTTTTAAACTAGTTATGATTCAACACACTTTCAAAACTTGTATCAACTGGGCGTTCGAAATTTATAGTCTTGCATGTTGTATAATTTGTAATACTTGAATTTGAAATTTAGAGCTTACCATAAAATTATTTGTGAAGACTTGAGGTTTTGTTTATTTTTTTTTTTTAATCTTAAAACTGTGCCTTAACTCCATTCCTATTAAGTTGATATATTTTTCAATTGGCTTACTTTAATATATGTTAATTTTAAGTGTCAATGACAAGGCTTAAAAAAGTGAACATGATATTGTCCAAACAGACAGTGGGTCATGACTGACTAGGTGTTACAGATTTTCAACAAAATTATGTAGCTACAGATTTTAGGGTTTTAACACCAAAAACGAGACGCAATTTTCACATTTCATATCGTAGTTAATACACATTTATATACCTACCATCCTAGATATTATTTGATAGGTTAAATAATTAAAGTTAAGGAAAAATTGGTTTATTATTACATTTTCCTTAAGTTTATTTATTACCATATCAAGTAAATCTTGTATGATATGATTACATTCTTACCTGTTTTTTATTGTGTATAATTTTAGGTTAGATTTAATCTAATCTTGGCAATTGCTTTAAGAAAAGATTGATTTAGTATTAAACTATCATTAAATCTATTTATTACCATATCATAGAAATCATATGTGATATAATTATATACTTATCGTGTTTTAATAATTTAATTTTAGGTAAGTTCAATTCGTACCTTGTAAATTATTTTACATAAGTAAAGCAAGAAATCCAGAAACGAACAACAGCTTTGAAAAAGTATACAAACAGTCGGTGGACCAATATTACACGTTTTGCCATTCTCCAGCAAGTTCAACCGGGTACATGCTTTATTGATTAATCTCATAGCAGAACAACTGTGAAAAATCTGTCAAGTTCGATGACCTAGCAGCCACACATTCTGTCATCTTTTAGGAAGGACGATCGGACTCATGCCGTAACGAATACTTCCAAAGCATGCTTTGAAAAACCCAGAATTCCCAGCAATGAACCTGCAACTAGGGGTGGGCATGGATGGGTCAGTTTTTGTCTGAACTCAAACTCAGCTCAATATGATCGATTTGATCATAATTTAACACAACACGACCCAATCCGTGTAAATATTGAAATCCAATCTAAAAACTCAATCAAGTATTGATCAAGTTGGGTTGGGTTGGTCGGTTTAGAACAACCTGTCAACAAAAACTAAAGTAGGGAGGTCAGGTTGGCACGGATTTATAATTAACTCATGATTTATATAATATTAGGTCTCTATAGTTGTAATGACCAAAAAATCTGAATTATTTTGACACTTTATGCCTGAAAATGTTACATGGACAGATTGATATTAAATTATATAAATCCAAGAAATGTTTTTGTCAATTAAAATATTTTTTGTGTTGAATGTGTATTCGTCCAAGTAATATCATAACACTTGTATAGTTCATATATATAGTCGGGTTCAGTAGGATGGGTTTATTTGATTTTCATGAGTAAACCCATAACACGACGCAACCCAACCCGCCTACACAATCAACCCACCCAACCCGTGTAAAAATTACAAAAAAACCAACCCAAACCAGTCGGGTTGATTCGATTTGGGCGATTTTAGCAAGTTCGGTCGGATTTTGCCCACTCCTACCTGTAACAACGAGTTCCGTCAAATTTCAACGAGTTCATTCAGTGCCATGCATTATTGAATATCTCATGGCAAAATTGTATTCTTCAACCATACTTTAAGAAAACATATCTAAGTGTGAATGTTCTATCCAATTCAAAAATTAAGATGCTTGACATAAGTCAAGAATATGATTCTTAATTCAAGTAGTGGTTGAGGCCGAGTAAAATAGTAAAAATGTCATAAAATCAAGACCGGAGGGTTTAGTTTACTTCTACAAGTCAAAAGAAGAAGAACATTAGGGAGTTTCCTAAATTTCTTTTCATTGTTTTTTGTTAATTTTACAAAATTACAAAATCTAGATTATTATATTTCTTACCGTTTGATTTAATGGATTAATTTATCTGTGGTATAGAAACCTGTAGATATTTCCCTTAGGAGTTTACCACATTATACTTGGTGTTTATACTTCATAATTTCTGCAATTAAGCAAGTCACCCGAACACTATAATCTATTCACATGCTGCAGTGAGGATTACTTCAATAAATGTTTGTAGGATATTCTAACTGCCTGACGTGTAATGTGAACTGGATAATTGAGACAGAATTTTAATTAACTAGGTTTGTATTTACAGTTGTTACGTTTTGACATCAAATATTACTATTTGACAGCATTTTCAATACATAGTAGTAAAACAAAGAAAAACCGAAATTTGGGAGGGGCATATCATTTCAAAAATACACCAAAGAATAAATAAATACATAGAATATATGGAAATCTGTTATATATATTAAGCCGTCAACTCGTTTCACCATCGCCGAAGGTGCAGGTTTGATGTGTTTTGCTTAGGTTTTCGCCTCTTTACTACGTTTTCCTAGCTCTGCACAAAAGAATGAGATAAAATCAACAAAGTAACTGTACTA
Organism: Fraxinus xanthoxyloides; assembly: GCA_903798325.1. Taxonomy (NCBI): domain Eukaryota; kingdom Viridiplantae; phylum Streptophyta; class Magnoliopsida; order Lamiales; family Oleaceae; genus Fraxinus; species Fraxinus xanthoxyloides. The sequence continues at coordinate 3,095 of CAIGRL010213608.1, forward strand.
CAAATTCTATTGAATAAATAAGGGTCCCTTGAATCCATGGAAATGTCAATGCATACACTTTGTATTCTCCTACGAACTTAGAGCAAAAATAAATACAAATATTGTTCAAAAGAAACAATAATTTTTGAAAGAATAGATATGACCTTTCTCTTCGTAGTTAAAACTCATACAAACCAAATAGCTTGAGCAATGAATCCAGACGATTATAGTAAAAACACAAAAATACTTTTGGAACTTGCTAGATGCCAGTGTACTCGGCCAAGATATGCTCGTACTGGTTTTACAATATAGATAGATGCTGGATGCACAAATGTTCTAAAGATTATTTCTGATACCATAGCATTTGCATGACAAAGTTTAAGGGATAGAAACGAGCTTCATGGCCAAATCTTATTCGAGACACCTGCGCTTAAGTTTTCTTAATTGAAAATTTGGAGTAAGCATCAGTTAATACTTGAATTTTAGCACATTAGACAACAGAATTTACCTGCGAGAGCATCTCTGACCGTTATAGCCTTCAAGGCTACTCGTGCAAGGATTCTAATATTCCACTTGATTGAAGCACAAGGCACATCTTACAGTTGACAATCTGCCAGCTCCTTCAACAGGGATACAACATCAGCTGATGATCCAAGAAGATATCTCGCTTTTGAGCACTTTCGTCCTACTGCACAAGAGAAATAATTGTCAGCCTTGAGATCAAGAATTGATGAGCCTTCATGCATTGTCATTCGGTTAAGCATCCTAGACCACCATTTCCCATTTGTATGATTGCTTGCTCTCTTCTCTGAGATTCGATAGGATATAGGAGGTTTATGGTTGAATGACACAAGCCCACTAGTCCCCGCTGAAAGATTTGTAACAGTTCTGTTTACAGATTTGACCATCTTGGCTCTCGGAGTAGATGTTGGTCCAGAAGGAAGCTCTGGCTCAAAAAATGTGTAAATGTCTTCATCCTGAAAACATTGTTTACAGTTGTAAGGTACTCAGTTACCAGATTCTTCAGAAAAAAAAGAAGACGAGTTCTAAAACGTTGTAATACTACATGGTTTTGGTTATGTATATATGGATATCCTCCATAATCTCACCAGGTTATCCTCATGAAATGATAGTATGAAGTATCCTATCAGTAGCTTATTTGCTTATCATACAAATACATGCAACTTCTTCCATCATGTGCAAAATTGGAGGGCACATTGTACAAGTGCTTGCTAGACAGTCCATACAAGTGAGAGTAGAATACAGATATATTTATGCATTTGTCCCCTTTTTTCTTTGACGACATTTGTGCCTAATGTGCACTGAATGGTTTGAAGAGAAGGGAAGCTCAATTAGAAAGAGGGAAGGAAATCTTCCCTACCAGAAAACTGAAACTGAATGTCTTAATCATTATAAAACTCTACAGAGTTGGAAAAAAAATGATCACATGCCTTTGGCAGAAAATGTCCAATGCACAAGACATGATCAATGGGTGCTTTCACATCATTGTGGTGAACTATTTCCCCAAGGATTCTGTCAATTGCTGCTCCCTGTTTATGCATAGGAAACAAAAATTGAAATTTATTGGATAACATAAATAGTTAATACTATTACCAGAATACTTGCCTTGGTAACACCAGCTGCTCGGACCTCAACAGATCGCCCACCTTGGACCACATCTACAGAAGCATTTGATATTGGGCCTGTCAATAGATGCTGCAACATATCCTTCGCTTGAAGCCTCCCGAAATCTATGTCTATGGATATAAACATAGAACATTAATAAAAAATAAAATCTGTAAATGAAATTTTGAATAGAGAAACTCTTTAAAATGGAGAACAATGGAAACATATAAACACAAATCACCTGCATACTTATAGTTCCACACTAGCGAGGTCTCACGGAGCTCAAAATGAGAACAGGGTGTTCTCTCAGTAAAATATTCAAAAACATGCTGAAACAATCGGCGATAGAGATTAGAATTTCATAAATAAAGGCAATTCAAAACGAATACTAGTTATCCAATAGTCCAATAAGCACCTTAACACTGTCAATCCAATCCATATTTAGACTTTCTGGCATTGTTGTCATCCAACCTTCCTTTGCAAACCGCAAAAACATCCCGTGTTCTGCTGCCAGCCACATCTTATATTCTCCAAAATTCTGGAGAATATTTAAAGTCAATAGTAGAATATGTAAATAAGAAGTGAGTCATGTGAAAACAGAAAACCTCATCAAGAACACTGCGGTCACTTCCACTAAGGACAATTATTGTGGTCTTTGGGTCATCACAAAGCTTTTTCAAGGGTTCTTTCAAATCTGGGTGCAACTTAAGCTCCATTTCTTTGAATTGATCAATCCTTCTCCCTTGGGAGTCCACTGGTCCTGTTAATGTTCCATTGAATCCCTGTGATTAAGTAATACAACAATAAGTAGAAAATGGGTTTAAGTTCACCATGTTGCTTCTAGAAAAAAATTGGAATCATGCTATTTAAACTTGGAATATCTTGTGCACAAAAACAATTTTTTTGTGTCCTGAATCTGGATTACTTTCCAATTCAGTACTGGCAACTGGGATGAGGTTAGCTAGCTGCTGACATACGACGAATAAATCAAATGCAATGAACAAGAAAATTTGCCAAATACACTGCTGAAAGAACAAGTCATGCCCACTGTCGCCGAAATTCAGATGCATGAAGCAACTTGAATACTTGATTAATCATTTAATCTTGAAATGTAGTAATGCAGACATGTTTTCAGCCGTGTCTTTTCATTGGCAAAATGAATTTTACAACTGAATTAAGAGGAAACTGCTAGAAAAAGATAACCTAGTTAAATAAATTATATTTATCTTGGATAACTTGTGATTAAAGCTTCCGTCACTTGCATGCTTTTGTGAGGATACATGTCATAAGGGGGTTGTAGCATTTAAAAAATGCAGAAACTATAACCGATATTTCAGGGGTAGTGGGTGGATTATGAACTGTTAGTAAAAATAGTAGGTATTTTCACATCTTCCAAGAACCATCTCGTTCTCTCCCTAACAGTATAGCCATAACCCATCTTTTTGGAGATTGGACCAATTCATATGCAAGTTATTTTTTCATAGCTATTTTCATCGCATAGAATCCATGTTTACATTTACCATCAAATTGGTATGGCTCCCTGGTACAGCTTAAAGTTAGAAGGGTCCCTAACCAACTAGCTTCATTGTTCACAATGAATAAACGCCTGTGAGAGTCGAAACAAAGGACCATTACCATCGAGTCCTTGTACCAATTTTTTTTAATTGAAACATGGTAGAAAGGCAAAAATGTAAATGCTTATATAATGGATACAAGCACAACAATGTGTTTCCGTAATAACTCCCACTAAGTAAGCATGGAGGGCATCGAATTAATCGGAGAAAAATATACAGAGAAGCTTTGGATTCCACAAGATGAGGAAAAAAGGTGTACCAGAATGAGTAATCGATTATTTGACTTCAAAAAACACTCAATAGCTTCTCTTTTAGGAAGTAAAGGAGGAATTTGTCTATTCCTCAGCTGAGCTTCAACAATTGTATCATTGAGTTCACTATCCACAGGAAAACAATAGGTCAACACTAAATTTAGCAACATTTTGAAAGTGTTTACCTTTGAAGGTTGATAGAATCATAATTGAACTTTCACAAAGTAAAAGAAAATGCTGTGAAACTAAAAGTAAATTAGTATCAAGATTTAACGGCCAGATGTATGAGAAAGGTTCTCTAATCACAGAAAATTATGGAATCACAACAATCAAAAGGATCATTTCTTACCTAATAAAAGTTTCAGCCCATTCTTGGGATGTGTGAGTATTCACGTGCATGAAATTATGGTGATGCCGTTTTTCTCTTTCATCAGCGGGCATATTCAAAGCATAACCAATTGATGCAGCAACTTCCGTGACGTTCCAAGGGTTTACCAAAATTGCTCCAGCACCAAGGGACTGTGCAGCACCTGCAAACTGCAGAAGAGGGAAAGAATGAGAAATTGTACGATCTCAAGCACATTTCTCGAAAAGAGCTTCTTGACTTTATCTGCATTTGCTCGCATTCCCATACAATTTTGCGGTACAGGCTGCTTAGTTTCGAGATTGAAGAGATTTATAAAAAAAATTCCATGGTTTCAAGAAGACTGCAGAGTGGGAAACTGCAATATTTTGTGATTGATACCAAAAGAAGAGACTTTTCAATTGATTCAAAACCTGTGGTGATTTGGCTCGGAAAACCATCCACAAATTTCTTGTGGGTGATCCACGGAATAAAAAAGGAAGCAGTGATAATAAACTAAAAGAAAAGTGAACTAACCTATTGGGTCTTAGAACACACACACAATTTAAATTTGTTTGAAGGGTGGCTAAGCAGTTACCTCACTTAGGATGAGCACCCCTTTCTTTGAAGCTTGGCAGGCCACAAACTCATAGCTCACGAGATTCATTCCATCCCTTAAAGATGTAACCAGAGCAACATCTAAAATTGTCAAGAAGAAAATAATCATATAAAATTTAATAGTGCAAATTAACACGTTTTATGGTAAACATATGATAAGTTGGAAGATTGACAATTCTAAGAGGCAAAATGGGAAAAGATCCAAGACCAATGGCAAGAAAAGGGATACCAGTGACAGCATATAGTGCACATAATGCATGGAAATCAAGCGACTGGTCCTGAAAGAAGAAAGTGCATCAGCAATCATTAGATGAAAGTGTAATATTTAAAGAAAGAAGTGAATTTACAAAAAGTAAGGTTTTAAAGTTTTTTGCAAAGATCTATGTATGAACTTGTAATTATCTACACATCACTTTCATTATGGCCAACGGCAGAATTACCATCTCTGCAAGATAAGTTTTGTCTGACCAGAGAAACCAAATACAGGACATCAATAATGCTTATAACAACACATTTAGGGATTAACTAAACCAATTTTTGTACAATAAGATTTTAGTTCTTATAAATAACAAGAAACAGACTGATATGTTATTTTTTGTAGCATGCTATCAGAGTCAAACAGTTATATAATATGGATATTTGAAGTTAATTTTTTCAGCCCTGCAATTCCGAATAGTAGATTTTCACACAAAAGATTAAGAAGTTTTTTTCTAGAATGTAGATTAAGATGAACATCATCAATTTACTGAACAGACGATTGATTCGATAAATGTAAAGCTATAGCAAGCTATTTATAAAAGGCGAACTACAGCACTAACAGAAATTAAGAAGTTAGTTTGAAGTCACTATTGCAAAATAATAGGCACATCGTATAATTTTTTCAATCAAGACCTTCACATATAGATGCAGTTTTTCCGAAGGAGGCAACATAAAAATAATATCAAAATAATATTTCAACTCTAAATATCAGCATGCAAAAATGTCTATTGTAATTCAAATTACTGTGGCACAGGAACTGACTAAATGATGTATTGGAACAGTTGTAAGATTTCCAAATCTTCCATTTATCCGTCCAACAATTTCATGAACTTGACATGAAAGCTTTTGATCTGCCAAAAACAAATGATAAAAATTACTGGTATCCGTATCTCATAGGACATTTTGTGTTTTTTGGCTGAGAGTGAGATAAAGAAAGGGATAAAGAAGGTAAAATTTAGCATTATATCAAAATCTAACCCAATAAATTTTTCATAGCAATTTTATTTAATCATTCATTAGAAACCATTGACGTTGTCATGCAGACAACAAACTTGAATGAATCATTGAGAATTTTTTTCCCCGTGACTTTTTTTTTTTCTCCCAGAAGATGATGAAGACACAGTGATGAGGATGACCAACATCAGTAAAGTTGAACTGAGGATGAGGAGACATACATTCAGGAACATCTGTCCTTGTTGGTACTGCAATTTGTACCAAAACTACCTTATCACACCAAATTGGATTTTCTTCCAGGAACTTTTCAAATGCCAAAATCTTTTGGGGAATTCCTTTAATCATATCCAGACGGTCAACTCCTAACATTACCTGTTCAAATGCATAAAACTAGAATTTTAAATATAAGTAAGCTTGTCAACATGTACGGAAGTTTATTATCAATGTTGCGTAACCGAAAGTGGCTTTCATGTCAACAACATAATGTTATGATGTATAAATGGATTGGGGATCCCTGGGACTTTAGATTGCAGAAATCCAACTAATTTTAACTTCAGGCCCCACAGCTTGAACTAAGCACTTGAAGTCTGTCTGCATAATAATGCTCACAATTCCTTATTTTTCTTTTATGAAATCAATTTTATGTACTTGTTTTATTTAATGTCTCACTTGATATGATATAGCATAGTTTCTAACAATTCTGGAGCCTTTGTAACTGGGAAAAAAAATACTAATTCTCTTTTGCATGAAATGGAGGGTAATGTACTCAATGTAAGACAATGTGGAACATCTACAATTTTAACTTCGAAGTGTGAAACCATAAGCCAGAGAGAAGACAAGAGCTCACAATAAGCCACCATCTAGGAGTTTGAAGTTATAATTAATTTTCAAATACTGGAAATTCATTAATCTCATGACAGCCATTATTCTGTTTAAATAAAAATTTTAAAATAATTATAAGTTTATATATGGTCATAAATATGAGGACAGTGGTCATATTTTAAACACAAGGTAACACAAAAAGCTTAACTGGATTAAGAATTTTGGCGACGTCACTAAGCACATATTTGGGCAGAAATATATCATATCAAAAGTCAGAAAAATAGTTGGGTTCTCAGACACATGTCAGAGACATGGCAGCAGGACAATTAACATAACTCAATCGAGAAACTATGGCAGAAATCTTGATTCAATTGTTGGATTCAGAAATGAAATCCCTATAAACTAAAAATAAAAACCATCAAATACTGATCAGTTACTGTGTTACCTTTGTATATGGTATTTACCTTTCGTCCAGCAAATCTTTCTTTCAATTCTTTGATGTGATCCTTGACTTGAGGAAGTTCAAGAGCTTGAATGAACCGATCAGAATCTATACCAATGGGAAACTGTAGTTCCAGAAGTGCTGTTAGTTCAAACCTAAATATAGTTAAATAAAGTGCAAAGCATGGCTTTTGCAAGTGGGGTGTGACAAGGAAAAAATTATGCTTATACCGCAGCGACACGAGTGAGCTTTCCTCGATCTTCAACTCCATCCGGTGTGCCCTCAAGACCAAGAATACGAGTGCAAGCACTAACAAAGTGTCTTGCATAATCATAAGTGTGGAATCTGAGTGTGTAAAATCCAAGCAGTAAATTTGTAAGCTCCAGAGATTAAAATATGGAACAATGTTTACTTAGCATTGAAGTTCAATATTATATAAATGATAGGTTTTGGAGGTTTATTGAACTCAAATTTAACACCAGAGACCCACCCAACCAAATCAGCAGAAAGAACGGATTTCAGCAGTTCTGATCTTGATGGCAATGTCCTGTGAATTTCTGAGGAAGGGAAAGGAGTGTGAAGAAACCAACCAACTTTCATTCTATTGTTGTACTCTTTTAGGCATTTCGGAAGAAACATCAGATGGTAATCATGGCACCAGACAACATCACCCTCCTTATAATGCTCTTTCACAACATCAGCAAACATCTGGTTTGCCTTTTTGTATGCTGCAAATTGAGACTGGAAGCTACGGGTGGTTGCAAGGCGGTCTTCTTGTGGAAGCCCAAGATAATGGAAAAGGGGCCATAATATGTTGTTACAGTAGCCATTATAGTATTGGTGGACAGTTTCTTCATCAAGAAACACTGGGATGCACCTCTGCAGTCAATGGATCAATTGAATGTTATAGTGCTTTGATAGAAGGTAGTAAAAAATTGAAATGCTTATAATCTGTCGTTATTATCGATGACATGAGATGAAAGTTATGCTGCAGAAGATGCGATTATAACTACATAATCAAAGAGCCAATGGCAAGGAACCAAATAACACAAACCTTTTCAGCCAGAGCTTTAGTTAGTGATTGTTGTCCAACTTCATCAGGAACATTTACACCAGCCCATCCGATCCACCTGGCTTCGAACTCATTGATACCTTTAAAGAATAGTAAGTTTTTAAACTTTCACTCTCTATAGAAGTCCTAACTCTTAGGTAATGATAGAAGGAGCACTAGACAATTATAATGAAATCACTAACATAATTTGCCAAGGCATTTTGGCTGACTACCAAATGTGAAACATCACACCGAAATACTTACCCAGAAGTGCACTAACCAGACCTCCTATACTTATTTCCAGAGCCCATGAGTCTTCACCCCTCCTAACTGCAGATACAGGTAGCCGGTTGGCCACCACCAAGAGATGTTGTTTGGGGAGTCGATCATCTGATCTCTCGAAGCCATCATTCGGGGATTTTGACGTAGCAATCCGTTCAAATAAACTATCTTCTCGAATTCCCTTATCATCAGCAGATGGGTAATACTCATTTCCATTTCCAAAAGTATCCCCCTCTCCGTTGTTGTCTGTTAACTCTTCATTAAAACGAAAAGGCCGAGTGGACCTTCTTAATTCTCTCTCTCTCAAAAGCCTCTCTAATCTACTTGCGGGTATGGGAGGATCATAATTATAGTTTCTCTCAGGCATATGTGGGATCAGTAATTCATCCTGCAGTAGATAAATATTGCCAACAATAATGCACATTCCTAAGCATTGGCACTAAAAATCAATCCAAATTATTGTTTGAACTGAAACATGAATATATAACTCCATCCTTGAAAAAGAAAAAAAAAGTATTGCCGTCCTTTTGTATGGAAAATGAAACATCTTTTACCAAAAAAAAAAATACTAGATACACACATATGAGTTGAGACACAGAGAATGGTAATCAATGTATACAATAAGACCCAGGGAACGATAATCAATCAAATTCAATATAAATTACACATCAAGAGATTCAAGACAATAGTTTCAAAACAGAAAACTACTTAGTAAGATAGAAAGCTATGATATCAGTAACAATCCAAGTGTTTAGCATAAACTTGTAGTTGATGATTACTTGTTAGTAGGTTTAAAACAGTAAAACAGATATCTTGTGGTACTAGATTGATCAAATAACAAATGCCAAACACAAGATGTATGTGCAATAAATTTTAAGTTTCAATCTTATGCTTTTTAGGGGTGAGCGGTGGGCGGGGGTCCCATGTGCTGATGTTCGCATAATTCACCGATGAGATTTTACATTCTTTTAAAACCCAAAACTTACAATCAATTTAAACGGAGTTACAACATAAGTCAATAAAGAAAAAGAAAGAATACAACAATTTAACATTAAAATTCAAGAAAATACATGGGTAAGCATTAAAATGGAAATCAAGAAACTGGGGTTATACCAAATTGTTTCTCGAAATGATATTCTCTTGAGATGATTCCATCTTCAGAATCACACTACACAACAAGCCCACCTTTCATATATAAACATTTCTAGGAGCAGGCAAGTGGGCAAAAGAGGATTTTTTGAGAGGGTGTTGTCAAGAAAGATAAGAGAAAATATCTTGATAAATATTCACAGCAAGATTATGCATACATAAGAAAAAGATTAATGTAGAGGCGGAGGAGAAATTGTTGGGAGCGTTACAAATAACAAACTTACAACTAAAAAATCTTTCGGATTTTGTGAGTTGAGATATGAATCTGATGGCACGCACAGCTTTCCACTTTTCAGCCATGCAGATTTCTAGGACAGCTGAGCCAGGTGTCTGGGTTTGCCTCCATATGATACACAGTATATTTTCTATTTTACTTTACAACGGAACCCTCCAAACTAAACCGTCATGCAATTTATCCCACCTGTGAGATTTTAAACGGTCAATTTTGAAATAGATGAGTTGTGAAATTGCAGAATTTATTGGCAAGAGGTAATGTTATTTATTATATAATAATCACAATCAAAGTAGCTGTGAATTACTAATTCATTGTCATATGTATTGAAAGGCTTCACAATTTTATTGAAAAATAATCGCGACCTATTATCATCTAAACTTGTACATCAGGCATATTTGTGAGTTGTTTACAGTATGTTTAAATTATAAATAGGTAAAAATAAATGATAAATAAGTGGTAAACTAGGACAACAAGATGAATAATATTATTCTTGGTTTATAAGTTATATTTGGGAATTTGGGCAAATGATCTTTAATCCTTGTCTTGAGTGCACAAAGAGTCCTTACCGTTTATTTCTTGACGTGGACATCCCTCATTTACACAAGGAGATAGCGAGGATTTGAATTCCGCTGTGTGCATGGTACTATGAAAGGAAGTTGATCATGAATTACCAATAAATTTAAAGTGTGTTCTTCCTGGATCGATGTTCGAGCGATTGTAAATTTGTTGGCCGTATGTCTATGCTAGTTCAAATCCGCTTCGTCCAATAATTCGCCAATCTATCGTCCAAAATTATTGATTCCTAGATAATCAAAGTAGATTTGTCAATCAATCACAAAATGCTATGATTCTTACGTATAATTTCTTAATTTCTAGAGATGTAACTCACTAGATTATGCACCTCTCTTTGGATCAGTCCATTTTCGAAATAAACAACTCACACACTCCATTTTAAAAAAGAACAATACACCATCACTACTGGATTTGTTGCTGAAATATCGATATTAAATCTGAAACTCCTGATAGATAACCAATGGCCAACCTCTTTGGAAATATTATGGAATGGTATTTCTTTCCCTATTTCAAATATTTTCATACACTGCCCAATAAATTATTGGGTATTCTTTTAATGATTCTAGTACCTACATGGGATTATTAATCGTACTCTTTTTAGAGAATGTTAATATTTAGCGCTCGTTTGACCCTCTTTATTCCATATTATAATGAAGGGAATAAATATATTTTTTTTAAATGTACGGTTAAAAAAAGAAAAAGTTTTTTAAGTTTATGTGTAATATTATTTTATTCAATAATATGTGATTGATAAGAAGAAATAGAAAAATGAATTATAATTTAATTGAGAATAATGAGGTCAAATGGGGGCTTGGTGTGCAAATATAAAAAAGGACCACTGTCCTCTCATTTTTAAATAGGAAAAATAGGTAGGTCCCTAGTCTGAGAAAAAAATGTAAATGGATCACGAACCTTTATTTAATAATATTAATTTAGCGTACTAAATATTTCATTATAGTTGTAGCAATTCAATTTTTTATAAGGGAAAAAAATTCAATTACCCCGCTTTAAATGTACGTGATTGCTTAGTGATGTGAAAAACTCGAAGAAAAATTAAGATAAATAAATAGAAAAATGACTTTTGTAATTTTATATTATTCATCCAATTTTAATATATTTATATTAAACAAGAAAATAAAGGTCAAAAAAAAAAACTAGTACGAATGAATTTTTCGAACCCTTATTGTTATCTCAGGGCCAATCATAAAGCTTATCATATTTTAAAATTACTCGGAGAAAGATTTTTCAAAAAAGAGAATGGGGCAATCTTGCAGCGATTTTAAAAACTGAGATCTCGAATAATGCAATGGTCTAAACTTATAGTTAGAGTCAGATTGTATCATGTATTTTATATTATTATTTATATAGATTGAAGAAGTTTTAATATTATTTAATTTAATATTAATAAACGACATTTCTATTACAGTCAACAACCACTAGCTGACCTCAAGTCTTGGATCCCCCTGGCTACAAGAAATTATATTTAGGAATCAAAAACTTGGGTAGTTGGGACATGTTTGCATTATGGTCGACCAAATGGACGGATGAAAAAGAATTCATATAGTTAACTCCAAATTTATTGATGATGCGTTTTATCAACATGTCCACGTATTCTTGCTAAACCATGTCAAAATCGAGGACAGGTAGCATGAGGTCCACATTCATGCGGAAATCGATCCCAGCAAGGTTTTGCCGGTCCATAACGTCGAAAAGTGGGGCTTGAGGTGGCAACTTGACATCCATGCAGTAGAAGACGAAGTCGTATTTCGGATCCAACTATGCGTTTACTGCTGTTCCTTCAACTGCCCTATTTAATTGACGCTATATCATGATCACATGTTCAATAAATGCTATCTTAATCAATTACATTGTTATCTTATCCTCTCTGATTTCCATGCCCTTTTCAATTATTTGGTCACACTTTTTATATTCAAAATATTGGGTTGTTTAATGTACAATCACTTAATGTGTTAGTTGACTTTATAAATTTGGTATGGTGTTGAAGTTTCTATTATCAGGTGTGTTGGAACCACATTATTTTGAAAAAATATATTTTGAAATAGTATATTGATAGAAAATGCGTGGTTGAAAAAAAATGAAAAGTTATTGATGTGATGAAAAATATTATTTTATTGAAGAATGTGTGATAAAAAATGAGTAGAAGAATGAGAATGAAAATTTTAATGTGTACAAAGTAGGGGCTAAGCCCTTGTTTGGACTCCATTAAAGTGAAATTTTCAGAAAAAAATATTTTGAAATAGTAATTTTTTTGAAAAATGTATGATTAAAAAGTAATAAAATGTTTTAAATTTATGTTTAATATTATTTTATTACAAAATGTGTGGTTGAAAACTAGTTTTAAATTTATTTATTTATTTATTGTTTAATGGAGCCCAAACAAAGGCTAAAATTATGCAAGCGAGTACGTTAGCAACAACATTTTTCTAAGCCTCCATTTTTGCTCTAATTTGTTAATACTCGTTTTCTTTAAATTCATTTTCAATCACACATTTTATGAGATTCACAACTTCTATCAACTTTTTAATCACAAGTTTCACTTTTGTTCGCCCCCATTTCTTAAAACTCGTTTTCAATCGAACAATTCTTGGTGTACACTCCTATGTGAGAGTGTGGACACCCCTATGTATCAAATTTTATGTACATGTAGCAATGTTCCTTTTCATTCACACATTTCACGATACATATAATTTTTATTAATTTTTCAATTATACATTTCACCAACTTTTATAAAAAAAAAAAAAATCTAATTTTTATCAAAATCATATAGGGACGAACAACAACGTTTATCTAAATTTATTAAAAAACTGATTTTTAACCAAACCGAACGACGGCTATAAATTCAATGTAACGTCTTGGTTTACCGTCAAAGTATAGAGGTCAAGAATCTCTATGGGTATCAGAGAATTTCGTGAAAAAACAAAGTTTAATTATTGTCTTCGTAATCCCCAAGATTAAGACAAAATCAATATTATAACACCTGCTGGCTAATTAAATTAAGTCCCTGTGGCTTAATGTCATTGGATTTACGTTCCTCCATTCAAGTGGGGTCCACTACCATTGCTATCAATTTTCAACGTTATCTGATTGTCTCCAGCTTTTTATTGTTAAAAAATAATCTGTCCAGCTGTTAATTGATGACCATTAATACATACAATTATTTAATATGGAAGTGGCATTTCAAAATCCATAATGCGATCATTTTTTTGTAATAATGTAATCTTCGTTCCAACTTATTTTTACTTGAAATTATTTTTAAACTTCCTTTTGAATTTGGGATTATGGCATCCAAGACTTGCCACCTAAAACACACGACATAGTACAATGTTTTGTGTGTCCAAACTCCAAACAAACAACTCTTTTTTTTTTCCATTTTTTTTTTTTATCAATTTTTTATTTTCTTTAACTCACCCGAACAAACTTTCTAATTTTAGTAAGAAAACAGGTTGTACATCAACTCAAAAAAGTTAGAAAGTTAGTGATCAAATGATCGAATCGATAACAAACAAATTAAACAATTAAAAAAAAAAAAATTTGAAGAGCGAACCAAGTAGTTTTGAATATGAACCTAATGGTCATTAAAGATGGCAACGGGGTAGGTTCGGGAAACGGACTTGCCCCGTTTATATTTTTTTTTTCAAAAATTTCCAATTAACTATTTTTTTTTAATTTGTAGTTAATTTTTTTTAAAATCTTCACGGGCGGGTTCGGGGCGCTTCGGGATTGGACAGGACGGATTTTTTTGCCATCATATATAAAACTCATTATCAAAGATGTAGCATCTATTTCTGTGTGACACAATTTAAATTAAACTTGCTCCTTTGACTCGATTTATGGCATTGAATAAAATTTTGATTGCCCAAAATTGGTAGTTTGAATTTTCATACGGAATTATACATACTCGCATGCATCCATAGTTACATGTGAGTTGCGTGTATATGTGTTGTGGTAGTGGGAGATTTGTGATGTAGGACAATTGTCGTTAGAGTTTGAAGAAAAATTAGATCGAAAATTGACTAAAAGAACTGTTTCGAAGAAATAAGCATAACTTTTTGCACAAGTATCAAATTTTCTATTATAATATGTTTTCGAGAAAACTTCTTTCAGCGCTCCATACCGTCCTAATTGGGTTTTCCTGTTTTACGTCGTTTACAGCCTCATATTCCCAGTTTAAGGCGTGTTACTGGGCAGTCAAAGTTTTAGCGTTATTTTTTATTTTTTCCGTTTTTAGTTGCTTTGATTTAGTGGATATCTATTTTGATCTTTTTGCTTAAATTACGGTTTCCAGAAACTATTTAAAAACTCTTTTGTTTTCTGAATAAATATATTGAATTTTGGTGGCTATTATTTTTTTGTGAATTACAATTTTCTCTCGTTCGTGTTTACGTTTGTAAACCTATAACTTTCGTTTTGCATCAATATGGGTTCTAAATTTGATTGTTTGGCAGAATCAAGTTGATTTAATCACGATCATATTTTCCTTGTTTGATGACCATTATTTTGAGAAAATGAAATTTTGAATAGTGTTTTTCTTGAATAATGTACAGTTAAAAAGTATGAAAAGATTTTAAATTTACGCACAAAATATTTTATTGTGTAAATGCATGGATGAAAATTAGTATAAGAATTAAAAAAAATTTGAAATAATGATTGTCAAACATGAATTTAGTTGATGTGAGACTTTTGCTGGACAAGTCCAACAAATTGGGTTAAACATAGATTTGAATTTGGAAGCACTTATTCAATTCGATTACATATATACATACATACATACATACATAAAAATAGCTAATTAATAATTTTAAACTAGGATTAATTTATTTATACAATTATGAATGCCAATGTTGTTAACAGTGTATGAGTTGACAAAATTGGGTACAAAAACAAGTTATTTTTCAAACTGTCCAATGATAATTTGTAATGTAGTATGTTTTCAACAAGAATATCATCCATGATTGTACACCAAGTATGATTGTTTAAACTAATGCGTATTTAGTAGGATCTTAATGATTTAAGGATATATCACGTGACCCACACTTTTTATTATATTTTCAATTGTAAATTTTATATGCTTTTATCAAAATCTACTAAAATTTGATTTTTTTTAATAAAACAAAACTGTGGCTTCATGATTATTGCTTTATAATTTGAATATTTGCTCTTAAGACTTCAGTAGTTAGTATGTTGTCTTTTCTATTGGCGAGAGGTTGGATCAATTTAGTCGCGTGATCAACTAGCAAAGCACCATATATTTGACTAATCGAGAGCAAGTTGATTTTTGTGCATGGTTGAATACGAGGTTTGGGAAATTCTAGACGAACACGGCCATTCGTGTAGCACTTCTCATGAGGTTTTCTTGGTCCAGATCATTTCTTGTTGTACTGTTTGACTCGAGTTTTAATAATTTTAAAACGATTGCTATGCTTTTTCAAGTTTAAAGCATGCCTCGTTGGCATCGATTGTTGCCTAGTTTCATCGACAAGTAATTAGAATATAGTGTCCGTTCGATCGGAAAAAAGTGAACTGATTCAAAATTCGATTTGATTATATCGACAAATGAAAAATATATGATTAAAAGAAGCTTAAAATCAACTACTGCCCTAAAAATTGGATGAATTGTACCGATTTAATGATTTTTTATGTATTCGTTTTATTTTTGGATTGCTTCGTTTTTTTATTTTTGTTTTTTTCTCAATTAAGAGCATGTACACAGCCGTGAGAGTTTAAAAGATAAATGATAAAAATGCAACATAAATTATCTATTCTCCTATTTGGTTTAGATGAAAATTAGAGATTTAATAGATTTTGATAAAAATTGTGATGTTGAAAAATTGTGAATCTCATAAAATGTGTGATTAAAATTTAATTGTTGATTTTAATTAATTTTTTAAATGAAACAAACATGGTTTAAGCATAATTGTCATAGCAAGATTATGTGAAAGGGGTTTCTCCTTCTTTTACCACTCTTGTTCTCCTGTTCACAATGAATAGTCTTTTTTAAAAGAACCGTAGGTAAGATTCTTCGATCACATCAACAAGTTGGTCACATGAGCAATTGGATAGTCTTATTCTATCCACCTTGAACACGGGAACAATTTCTCTTCTTTTAAAAGAAGAGTACAAAAACAAATTTTTTTTCTTTTATCAATATTTTTCCTTCTATCGCAACTAAAATTAGGGGTGAGCATTTTTTTTTTCGGAATCAAATAGAATTGACCGATTTTAGCTCTGATACATTTACTAAATTGGTCGATTTTGGGACCGTGCATCAACTACTAATCGATTCAGTCTGATTTTTGGTATTACCTTGAGAACTAATAGTGAATCCGATTTCTCGAATTTTCCTTTTAGTTGCACTGATGCACTAGATCCCAAAATTATTGCAAATTAAAATTCCATTTTTTCATACGCTTCTTCTTCTTTCTTTAATGGGTAATCGAACTTCTAATCTAAATATTTATTTAATTTCATCGCTTTAATACAATATAATAAGAAATACATTATTTTTAGTTCAATATTTCATAAGAATTAAATTTATCATTGTTTTCGAAGTGGCCAACAATTACAAATCACGATCCTTAAGAATCGTTAAAAATAATCAAAGTAATGTTATATGAATTTTCTTAAGAATTACTTTTTGATCGAGATTACCGTTTATGTCGTGATTAATAGTTTATCATTTTTTCCCATTTATATGTTGATCTTGAACTTTGGAGTGGATTTTTTTTTTATTTTTTTTGCCTTGTTTAATAGTTTTTTTTGTATTCAAAGAATTGGATGGAGCCAAATCGGAACAGCTTCGTCAGTTCGATTTTATAATTGATTATGGAACCATGATTCAATTTCTAAGATTCTCGTTAGTACTTGGTTAGATTCGGTTCCCTTCAAAATAGGATCGAACTAGGTCGCGCCTACCCTAACTAAAATTATTTAGATTTTTTGATTCTTCTCGAACCCATCATAGGAAGAGCAGCATATTGGTACTTGACACGTGTCTTCTAAGTAGACCAAATGACGAGAAAATGTAAAAATTGCTTGGGATATTTCAATCAATTTTGCTATATTTACGCTAACTTTGATATAACGGGTGACATTCTTGTGAGTTGACATTTTTAATATATTAGTTTTAATAATATTTTAAACAATCAATAACACAAATTTTAACAACTCACACAATGTAATCTAAAAGGATGTTTGGTGAGGATTGAAATTAGGGGTCTATTTGGATCGGATTAAAATTTAATTTTAATATAATCAAAGTCAAATAATCAATATCAACCACACCTTTCATGGATCCCACATCTTTTCAAGCACACATTTCAAAAATTTCTATCATAATTCACTGAAAATTTGATTTTAATCCACATCAAACACCCTATAAATTTTTAGTAGACTATGATGGAAGTTTTTGAAATATGTGGTTTAAAAGTTGTGGGACCAATGAAATATGTGATTAATATTGATTGTTTGACTTTAATTTAAAATAAAATCAGATTTTATTCCAAAACAAACATGCTCTAAAAATGTACATCTAGATGAATTCTATTTCAATTTGTGATTTCCGAATTTCTTCTGGTCCTTTTCTCCTCTTAATAATCCAAAAGTTGATATTAATTAATCTATAAATAATCCAAAGAGAAGTAATTTATTATAAGTTAAAAAGCTCCCTCTATTTCTACGTCCATTTTATTCACTTGTCACGCTTGATAATACACACTGTCTTAATAGTATCGACTACTCTTTAAGACTGTAAGAAAAGCTCAGGATACTGTTGCAGAATTCAGAAATGGCGTATCAGGACCACCACCACACTCAAGATATGCCACTTCATCACTATCCCGATGATGATCATCATAATCTTCAGCCCGCCGCCACCGTCTTCCGCCATCACTCCCCCGAAGACTCACCCACCAAACCACCAGAGGCCACCTGGCTGAGCAGCTCCATCCTCCACCCTCAGTCCCACCAGTGGCTTTCCACCCAAAGTCAATCAAGTCCGCCAACAACGTCAGGTGCCGTCCCTGAAACCAACACCACAACCATTAATGTCGTCGGCGGTGATAATAACTGGGAGAGAGAGAGGTGTAAGGCTAATATTCTGGGGCATCCTCTGTATGAACAGCTTCTGTCAACCCATGTGGCGTGCCTGCGAATAGCGACGCCAGTGGACCAGCTGCCGAGGATCGACGCCCAGTTGGCTCAGTCGCAACAGGTTGTGGCTAAGTACTCTGTTCTTGGACAAGGTCAACAGCCCCTCGATGATAAGGACCTCGATCAGTTCATGGTAATAATTTCTTTGTTTTCTTAATCCTTGTCCAGTGTACACTATTTTCCTACAGTTATATGTTTTTATATGTACTGTAAATCTATGTCTATGTGCTTACGAAGCCTAAATTTTTCAGTTTTTCTGTGTTTGGTTAAATTATTGATTATACTGTGAAACTGTTGATTTTCGACCAGAAATTGAGTTCTCTTCATATTCTTATGTTGCTAATGTTTGTTGAAAATTTAAATTCTGTTTTGTTGATTTTTTATTGTCGGAATAATTGGTGTTATGGTACAAGTTAGTTCTAGTGTTAATATTGATTCTTGAACCAAATAATCGGCACTGGTAGAATCAAAATTTAAATATTCTTAGTCAATTTAGGTTCATGTAATTAGTGAAAACCAGATAATTTGTTATCTGTGCAATAGGTTTGTAATTCAATCTCTATATTGCAGGTTCTTCCTATGTTTTTCTGTATGGATTCTGTCTTTGTACTATAATAACGGTTCTATCAACTAATGTAGCTAGTTTCCTTTGTCGTGAAGTAGTAAATTATGTTGCAGAATATTGTTCCGAAGTATCAAGCTTCCTTTGTGATGAACTAGTAAATTATGTTGCAGAATATTGCTCCGAAGTATCAAGCTTCCTTTTTCATGAACTAGTAAATTATGTTGCAGAATATTGTTCCGAAGTATCAAGCTTGTTGAGTTGTTTCTGACTAACTATATTAAAGTAAATAGCATATATTTGGTGACCAATTGACTGTTATTGTTGATTTGGTCATATCTATAAATGTGTACGACTTTTCTTGTCTTTGGGAGAGAGGAGGATGAGGGAGATAAGTTCCACAAATTGTGATGGAGGACAAAATTTTGAGAATCTTCAACTCCAAGTTAGCATATTGTCTTGTTCTTGAACCGTGGTTGAAGAATTTGGTACAAGTTCAGATTTTTGAGGAACTTTTGGAGTTTAATCCTGTAATATGAGTAGCAATGTCGCATCAAAAGAGGAATAATGTTGTTCTCAGTACAGTAAATTGAAACTGTAATTTTTAGTGCTTTGGAGAATCTCTTTCTTGATGTAATATTGCTCCACTTGTTACTTGGTTTCTTGTGCTTCTCAAAGTTCCTTTGCTATAGACATAGACAAGCTTAAAATATTTCCAAAGCAGAACTTAATACTTGGAATGGTCTGTGTTCTATATTTGAAATACATTCACGGCAGAGAGGGGCACTATGATTTTGGCTAAAACCTCTAATTAATTTAACATAAATTATTTTAGAGACTGGTTTCAACAAGAGAAAGTTACTTATGGAATTGACCTTTAACTTTTCAGATTATACATCAAGTAGACTTCTGGCCTCGTACGTGAGTAGTATTTTTAACTGAAATAGAACTCCCTGAATATTAATGTTGAGAAATAGCTGCTATCTGTACTTTTAGTTTGAAAGACTTATTTTATATCGAATAATGCTACTTGTACATGATGAAGGTACATAATGATTTACGTATACATGAGTGTCAAAAAAGAGAGTTTTTTTTTTTTTTGGTTAAAGAAATTTTGTCAATTATATCTCACCATATAATGTGTATGTAAACTATTATGTACCTATAGCACAACCGTTTTATATTATCTGGTTAATAATGATGCTGGTAGAGTATGCTTTATAAGCACATTTCTCCATAAGTAGACCCCCTTTTTATGTGTTGGTATGATCAATCATGCGTCATTGAGCAATAATGTCATCATATTAGGAACATACTTTAGCCCTTGTTTAGTGTAGCTTAAAATTGATAAAAATCTAAGTTAAAGTCAACAATTAATTTTAACTATACATTTCATGGAATTCACAGCTTTTCATCCGCACATTTCATCAATTGTTTATCAAAATCTACTAAAAATCTTATTTTTAACTACATCAAATAGGGGCTAAGTTATATAATCCTTTGTCGATAAGTCAAGGAACTTCATTGATGAAGTACTGAAATATATAATTTTTCCTATGGAATAGTAATCCAGACTTATATGTTACATTTCTGTTGGTTAGAGTTAGTGGTTACAGAAGACAGTTCTTAGAGCTCCAGGAAATCTACAATCAAATCTCTGTGTACATTTTTGTAGTGTGATCATCACGTTTCACTTAATCCTTCCATATTTCCACTTACATAATATGTATATACTATTTTTGTTAGTAAAAGTTTTCCTTTTTGTTAACTGTAAATCAGCTGTAGGTCTTGTTTTTATATATATGTAATAATATGTTATTCACTAAATTTATGTCTTCAAATTTTTCATCTGAATCTTTCATTTTTTCTTCTTTCCTCTTTCGTTTTTTTCCTTCTGATGTAGACACATTATGTTCTGTTGCTCTCTTCCTTTAAAGAACAACTCCAACAACATGTGCGGGTTCATGCAATGGAAGCAGTCATGGCTTGTTGGGAGCTCGAGCAATCATTGCAAAGCTTAACAGGTGATTATCTTATTTAATTCTTATTGTTTTTATTTCATATTGTAAATATGACTCCACTGAGTTGCTCGGATGACGGGTGTAAATTTTGCAACTTTTTCAAATTTCCCATCTAGAATTTGCACTTGTAGATTTTTAACTCTTCGAGGCATTGCTAATTACTTGAGACTATTTGTCTACAAACTGTACATTTACTTCCTGCGATCCTGGCTTTTATAACTTCAAAGTACAAGCATTTCTAGAATTCAAGTCGATTATCATCCCTAGAAATCCATATTATTTATGTGCCATCTTTCTGTGCATATTTGAATTAATATTAGTTTTTACTCTGTTTGGTGATCTTGAAGTTAATCAATAATTTCTTCCCTTGTTTTATCCTGAGGATTGGTGTTCACTCGAGTAGGTTATTTCATGTTTGAAAGCATACTCGATTTTGTAACAAGATTCTGATCGAAGTGTTTTGCCTATTTCTCTCGAGTTTTTTTAACATATCCAGTTTATTGATTTCTTAACATTGTATTTATGTTATGATCTTATGGTTTAAATTAAATTTCTGGTTTGAGGGACAGGCAGTCATAAATTCATGCACCACAGACAGCATTTGATACCCATTTTTTTTAAAAAAAATCTATTGCATTTTCCATTCTGTATAGGATGAGGTTCAGGCAACAGATCGTATCGTTTTCACTTATGTGACAGTTGTCTGCTGGAAAACTCGCATTGCTTTTCTGAATGGGGAGAAAAGGATATCCATGTTGCCCTTCCAATAAGTTTATTTTTTGTCGTCATATGGTCAACTTTCGCAGAGATTTTCTAATTCAATGTTACTTCACCTAAACGTTAACAGATTTCTTATCTCATTCCCTCATTTGTACTATTTTCGACTACTGCTTAACAGGGGCAGCACCAGTTGAAGGTACAGGAGCAACCATGTCTGATGATGATGATGATCATGCAGATGGTGAAACTAACTTGTTTGATGAAAGTCTGGAAGGACAAGAAAGCATGGGATTTGGTCCTCTAGTACCCACTGAAAGTGAGAGGTCCTTAATGGAGCGTGTGAGACAAGAATTGAAAAGCGAGCTTAAACAGGTAAGAAAGCATCACTTCTAGGGTGATGCTTTAATGATCACTGGAATTAAACTAATTTATTCTGTTCTCTTTTTCCAAGGGTTACAAGGAGAAGCTCGTGGACATAAGAGATGAAATTTTACGTAAAAGAAGAGCTGGAAAACTGCCTGGAGACACTACATCTGTCTTAAAATCTTGGTGGCAATCACATTCCAAGTGGCCCTATCCAACAGTAAGCATGATTTCATACGTCTGCTGCTGCTATATAGTATTGGAGCATATTAACCCACTCAAACATAATGTTGAAATATTGACGTTCAGACTGCTACTTAGGGTATAAGGGTTCTTTTTCAATGCAAAAATGGTGTTTCAAGTGTACTTTTTCCCTTTCTATGAACATATAAACTTATGTATGTATCGTTCATCAGCCTGACACGAGGTTCCATGTAGTAGCGTAGGTCCTGTTAATGATCTTACGGAATCCCCTTTAACGTTATAGGAACATGCTGATCCAGGAAACCTCAAGAGGCACTTGTGTACTAAACGGGAACATATATATATATATCTAACAGTTATGTTGTATCATGTTATATTAGGAGGAAGATAAAGCAAGACTGGTGCAGGAAACAGGCTTGCAACTAAAACAGATTAACAATTGGTTCATCAACCAACGGAAAAGGAATTGGCACAGTAATCCTTCATCCTCGTCCTCTCAGAAAAGCAAACGGAAGAGGTAGGTTTCAGTTTGTGTTTCTCCAAATATGATATTTTGAGATCCATTTGCCTACTCCATTTTGGGATGAAATAGTACTGCAGGTGACAGCCAGCAATGAGCATGTCATGTGAGCAAAAAATTCGGATTGAAGAAAAACGAGGCTTTGTCCTCTATGTTCAGACCCAGTGGCCGGGCCAGCATGGCTTTTGAAGGTGGGGCTGAAATGGAAGATTGCAGTGGCTGTTTTAAGGTACTTTTCTGCTGGCAAGGCTAAGCAAGTAGCAACATATGGTTGATCACTTGGTGTCATGGGATTTAGACGGATAAATAGGTGTACAAATGGGAAGATCTCCATTTGTAAAGTTCTGTTTGTACCATATATTTGCAGTTGTAGTATGTCTATAGAAAGGACTCTAGATTGGCTGTGAACGCTTGCATCTCCACGTTATTGTACATACACAAATACAATGAAGAAATGGTTGAAGTAATGGGTTGATCAATCCGTTATTTCAACCGATTTAAATTTCACGCTCACTTTAGCGCCTGTTTAGTTTAGCTAAAAAGGTTGATAAAAAGTTAAGTTAAAATCAATAATTAAATTTAACAATACATTTTTATTGATTTTGATCAGAATATACTAAAAATCATTTTTTTAGTAAAATTGAACAAGACCCAAGTTGCACAATCATCGTTGACTTGCTATTTGTATCTAGTGCTAATATTGATAGATTTAAGCCATTTGTTGTCAAATTCTTGACAGATGATTTGATGCTGGGTATGATTGGATGTAGAAATTGATCGTTTTTTAAACATTTCAATAATAAAATGTCATATGAAATTATGTCAAGAAAATTTTGCAGATAGTTTTTAGCAAGATTATAATTGTCAACTCCTATGAAGAAGTTTCTTAATATTTGATTACGCACTGCTTAGATTGGGTGTACTTTGAATAAAATAACTTTAGACCGAAAAAGGTCAAACCGTTACTCCTAGAAACATAGGACCCTGGATACATGAACAATATTTATAATAAATTAATTTCTAAATTACAGGAAAAGAATTATTTGATCAATTACCAATTAAATGTATTTCTTTTAAATAATCACAACCCATCTCTACTTTGTTGATATCCGAAAGCATGAGATGCAAACCTCGATGAAAAACTGTGCAACAGATTATCTTCTTCTTCATCCTCACCACCACAATCAAAATTGAGGGCATAACTTCCAGGAGAATACTGAAGCTGCGTCGTCATCTTTGATTTTCTCTTAGGATTACAAAACCTTCCAATTTTCCTTATCATGTTCTTCCATTTAGGCCCTGCCACTAACTCTGAAAACTCCTTCAATTTCTTAAATTCTGTAACGAACCATGTTTCCTCGGAGACTTGTCTCCCTTGTAACAAATA
This sequence comes from Fraxinus xanthoxyloides, assembly GCA_903798325.1. Lineage (NCBI taxonomy): Eukaryota > Viridiplantae > Streptophyta > Magnoliopsida > Lamiales > Oleaceae > Fraxinus > Fraxinus xanthoxyloides. Next base: position 27,198 of record CAIGRL010213608.1, read on the forward strand.
ATGACCTTCTCCTTGGCTGCTCTTTTTCCATCCACCGCAGAATAACCTAAAACAGCCACATCCGGTGGCTGAAGCCGCCTCTTCATAGTCGCCACCACCTTGTTTTTCTCCAGGCATAGTCATAAGAATAAAGGGAAATTATAAATAAATCTTTAGAAGATGGGATATGGATGAAATGTTTTTAACTTTATATAAGCATGTCTGTGCCGAGTGACCGCGTGCGTGCTTGCGTGTTTTGTTTTATGTTTGCAGACAAAGACTGCAATTAAGGAAAGATCAAAGAAGGTGAAGAGAAACGCTATAAGAATTTAAGGTAACGGAAAATTGCAGTCGCAATTCCAAACTTTTTTGTCTTTTGCAAATTTCACCTCAACTTTCACTTTGTACCATTAAAGGTTCCAAATCTTTTATAAATTCACGGTTGGAGTCCAAATTGATAGAATCTATCAACTTTTCTATTAGTTGACAAAAAAAGGTGTTTTGACCATATTTTTACTATTTTAAAAGAGCAAAATGGTAATTTTACATTTTTATTATAAATAATTAAAATATTAAATCAAAAAAGAAGAAGAAAATTACTGCAAAAATGGTAATTTTGCATTTTTATTATAAATAATTAAAATATTAAATCAAAAATCAAAAAAGAAGAAGAAAATTACGACAACCTGAGACCTCCCATCTTCTTCTTCCTCACTGACCCCTTACCCCACACACTCCCACCAAATACAAGGCCAAACCCACCCCAAATTGTTGCAAAATCTTCTAGTACCAATACCTTAGTCTTCACAAGAATCAAACCATTTAAAAAAATCAAAATTAAAAACATTTGACATTTAATTTCTCAACGCCACTGAAACCTGGAGCTTCAGTTTTGGATATGGTTGTTGCATGTCCTATTGGAAGATAATCGAGTTGCTGCATTGGAAGAACCAGTAATAAGAAATCTACAATCAGCAGTAGAAGGAAGCTCGACAATAACGGCTGAATTGAGCAACAAACAACAGAATAAGGAATTCTCCAGAGGAAGAAAATGAGGGATTTTGTATTAGTAGAAAATTTGTTGTATTTTCTGTTCTAGCATGTGAATGATTCTTCTAGAATAGCATGTAATTTCTATATATACACCAACCAATTGTACATTTTTGGGGTGTGTTTGAGCCACATTATTTTGGAATGATGTATTCTGGATTAGTAGATTGATGGAGAATGTGTAGTTGAAAAAGAATGAAAAGTTATTGATGTGATGGAAAATATTATTTTATTGAAGAACGTGTGGTTGAAAATGAGTAGAAGAATGATAATTTAATTTGGCTCAAACATGGGCTTAGTGTAAGATTTAATACAATTATATTCCACTCTTCCATCCATTTCATCATTTTATTTCGTTATACATTTCTAAAATGGTATCAAAGCCTGGCATGGAAGATTCCAATGCTGGGAATACAAATACAGATCAAATTCAAATCCAAAATTCAAACATTAATCAATATGGTAACTCATCAAGTGCTATGAATCAAGATCCTGCACAACCTAATAGTCCATACTTCATTGGAAACAATGATCATATTGGAGCCATGCTTGTTACTCATATTTTAGGTTCTAACAACTATCATTCGTGGGCACGATTAATGAAGAGGGCATTAAGAATAAAAAATAAGTTGGGTTTCGTTGATGGAAGGTTGAGTGAACCAATAGACTCAAATGATCCACTCATGAAGAATTGGTTACGTTGCAATGATTTAGTAATCACCTAGATGTTGAAGACGGTGGCAGTTGATATCAAGTGTAGTACCACATATGTTGAGACTGCTTACCAACTGTGGATAGAGCTGGAGCAACGTTTTGCCCAGCAAAATGCACCTCAAATTTTCGAGATCAAACATGTTGTAATCATGTTGCTGCAAAATCAAGACACTGTGAGTGTTTATTTCTCCAAATTCAAAACTATTCTAAATGAACTCATGAATTATGAAATGGTCTCTAATTGTAGTTGCGGGGGGTTTAACGACTGTTGTTCACAATCAACAAAGAGATTGTGTGATGAAATTCTCAATGGCAGGAAATTAAGGCACAAATCTTGTTGATCAAGCCGTTTCCTAGCCTCAATGAAGTGTATTCAATAATACAACAAGAAGAGAAAAGAAGGGAAATATCAACTGAGGGATCTGTGCATAAATCTATGGCCTTTCTTACAAGGGAGAGTTTTAGAAAAAATGGAAGACAAGGTACCTATGCACAAAAAAAGGATAGATACTACTGCATATTTTGCAAAATTGCATGGCACTCACTTGATATATGTTTTAAGGCAAATTCAGACCAACCAGTCTGTACCTACTATCAAATTTCTGGTTATTTGGTTGAGAAATGTTTCAAACTCCATGGTTATCCCCAAGCCACAAACTCAGTTGAAAGGAAAAGGCATCAACAAACCAAGCTATTACATCTTTATCTCCTACACCCGAGGTTAGAAGCAACAAATCTCATATGTCATTGAGTCAACAACAAATTTCACACCCCATGGCCCACCTCAAACCTATCACTAGCTCCCAAAATCATATTCTCTCAGTCAATAATGCTCAAACTGATGAAAATATATATCAACTTTCTAGTATATCTCTTTGTGTTAAATCAAAATATTCTAACATATTAAAGGTTCCATGAATCCTTGATACAGGAGCAACATATCACATGATATGCACCACTTCATTCTTCTCATCAATCAATGCTGAAGTTGCATATTCAATTGCCCTGCCAAATGGTGACACGGTTCCTGTTAATCACACAGAGACAATAAAAATCACATATACCTTAATGCTTCAGGATGTTCTTTGTGTACCTAGTTTTTCGTTCAATCTTATTTTTGCCAAGAAATTGATACAGATGTTAAGATGTTGCCTTATCTTCTTTTCCAACTATTGTTATATCCAGGACCTTTCAGTTTGGAAGACGATTGGCATGGGTGAAGTGAAAGAAGGGTTGTACCACATGATGCTTGAAGATGATCCTTCCTCAACTTTATGAAATTTCCTAAAGAAGTTACACAATCAGATTTCCATCTCTACCTCTGCTTCAACTATCTCCAATGCCAATAGTTTTAAAGTCTGGCATTACGGCTTAGGACACACTTCTTATTCTGTCAGTGTTAGTAATGATGTTTAAATTCCAAGATAGCTAATAATAAACTTTGTTCTATATGTCCATTACTAAATTGCACAAACTGCCTCTTCCTACAAACTCACAAAACTAAAAATTGTTTCGAACTACTACATTGTGACTTGTGGGGTCCTTGCAATGAGATAGGCAATGATGGTTCCAAATATTTCTTAACCATTGTAGATGATTTTAGGGCTTATACCTTGAAGCTAAAGTCTGATGCTACTAGTGCTCTCCAGAAATTTTTGTGCAATGGTTGAAACACAATTTGAGGCCAAAGTTAATATAATTAGAATTGATAATGGGAAGAGTTTAATATGAAAGAGTGTTATCTTAATAAAGGCATTATACACCACAAAACATGTGTTGAAACACCCTAACAAAATACTGTGGTAGAAAGAAAACATCAACACATTCTTAACACAGCCAGGGCACTGAAATTTCAAAGTGGAATTTCATTAAGGTATTGGAACCATTGTGTTTTAACTGTTGTGTATCTCATAAATAGGACTCTTTCATCCATATTGAAAGACAAAAGTCCCTATCAAATCTAATTCAACAAGAAGCCATCTTATAACCATCTCAAAGTTTTTGGTTGCCTAGCCTTTGCCACTACCATTGTAAATGGAAGACACAAATTTGTCCCTGCAAAAAGATGTGTGCTCATAGAATATCCTTTTGGAATCAAAGGATATACTTTGTTAGATCTTGAGACTAAGAAAATCTTTATCTTCAAAAATGTATTATTTTATGAAAATGTTTTCCCTCTCAAAGATAAATCTATCAAACCATATCAAAACAATATCAGTTTTATTCAAGATCCTATAATCCATAATGAAACAGTTTCTATAAATCCAAACACAAGGCATGACGTTGAACCACCAAAAACAAATTCCCAAACCATTCAACATGTGGAAGATTTTTCACAAAGTCATGATTATGATGAATCTCAGACTGACAATAACATTGATCATCTAATCCTTAGTGATTCTGATCCATGAACGAATGCAACTCCTACTCATTTACCTGGCAAGTCGACAAGAATCAGAAAAACACCATCACATCTCCAGAATTTCATATGTCATCAGGTGATCTCTCTTCACTCATCTCAAAGGTCAAACAAGCTAAAGGAATTGAGCTCCTTAGGTAATCACTATCCCCTTAATGCTTGTATCTCCTATGAAAAATTATCAGATTTACATAAAGCCTTTATTACCTCTGCTATTTCTCAATTTGAGCCTAGGAATTACCAAGAAACCAAAAATTCCCCTGAATGGTGTGCAGCCATGAAAGCTGAGATTAAAGCTCTTGAACTTCATAAAGCTTGGGTTCTAGTTGATCTGCCTCCTGGCAGATAAGCAATTGGCAGATGGGTTTACAAGGTCAAGTTCAAAGCAGATGGTAGCATAGAAAGATTCAAGGCAAGACTTGTTTCTAAAGGGTATACACAACAAGAAGGACTTGATTATCATGAGACATTCTCACCAATTGTAAAACTGGTCACAGTTCGAACTTTGGTAGCAGTGGCAGCCATAAAAGGATGGAACCTTTTTCAATTTGATGTCAATAATGCCTTCTTACACAGTGAACTAGACGAAGAGGCATATATGGAGGTTCCACTTGGTCATTCTTAGGCAAGCACCAAGAAGAAAGCTTGTAAGCTCAAAAAGAGCTTATATGAATTAAGGCAAGCATCACGCCAATGGTATGCCAAATTTCCGAATTTATCATTGAGCAAGGATACATTCAATCAAGAGCAGATTACAGACTTTTCACTAAGAATAATGGATATTCTTTTACTGATGTTCTAGTATATGTTGATGATATAATGTGGTTGGAAACTGTATTGATATGATTAATCATCTCAAAGTTTCTCTTCATGACAAGTTTAGAATCAAGGACCTTGGTAAACTTAAGTATTTCCTTGGCATAGAGGTGGCCATATCTGCAGAAGGCATTTGTATATGCCAAAGGAAATATGCTCTTGACATTTTGAAAGATTCAAGGACAATTGGCTCAGCCCCTGCAATGATACCATTGGATCAAAATGCGAAATTGATCGAGGATAAAGGAGAATTGCTTTTTGAACCAGCACTTTACAGAAGATTAGTTGGTAGACTATTGTATCTAAAAATAACCAGACCTGATGTCTATTACTCAGTTCAACCATTAAGCCAATTTATGGAAAGCCCTCATATCCCACATTTGCACGCAAACAAATACATCAAAAGAGCCCCAAGTCAAGGAGTATTCTATCCCATCGACTCTTTGTTGCAGTTACATGGATATAGTGATTCAGATTGGGAGCCTGTTCTAATACCAGATAATAAGTAACGGGATAGTGTGTTGATTGGAAAGTCACGGGTATCTTGGAAATCGAAGAAGCAGCATGTAGTTTCAAGATCATCTTCAGAAGCAAAATATAGAGATATGACCAATCTATGCTGTGAATTAACATGGTTCAGGAACTTTTTTGAAGATCTAGAGATTGCTCATGCTCAAGCTGCTTTCCTATACTGTGATAATAAGTCAACTATTCATATAGCTACCAATCCAGTATTTCACGAAAGGACCAAGCATATAGAACTCGATTGTCATTTAATAGTGATAAAATTCAAGATAGATTCATTGTTAATAAGCATGTTTCTAGCAGGTCACACATTGCACACATTTTAACCAAAGCCTTAAACTCTCAAGGCTTTTACTTTTGTATGCTCAAGATGTGATTAATAGACATATACTCTCCATCTTGCAAGGGTCTATTGGAAGATAATCAAGTTGCTGTATTGGAAGAACCAGCAAGAAGAAATTAGCAATNATACTGTGATAATAAGTCAACTATTCATATAGCTACCAATCCAGTATTTCACGAAAGGACCAAGCATATAGAACTCGATTGTCATTTAATAGTGATAAAATTCAAGATAGATTCATTGTTAATAAGCATGTTTCTAGCAGGTCACACATTGCACACATTTTAACCAAAGCCTTAAACTCTCAAGGCTTTTACTTTTGTATGCTCAAGATGTGATTAATAGACATATACTCTCCATCTTGCAAGGGTCTATTGGAAGATAATCAAGTTGCTGTATTGGAAGAACCAGCAAGAAGAAATTAGCAATCAGCAATAGAACGAAGCTTAGACAATAACGGCTAAATTGGGCAACAAACAACAAAATAAGGAATCCTCTAGAAGAAGAAAATGAGGGATTTTGTATTAGTTAGGAAACCTATTGTATTTTCTGTTTTAGCATGTGAATGATTCTTCTAGAATAACATGTAGTTCTATATATATACCAGCCAATTGTACATTTTTAGTGTAAGATTTAATACAATTATATTCCACTCTTCCCTCCATTTCATCCTTTTATTTCGTTTTACATTTCAAAAATGTCCAACTAGTCCAAATGCTATATTTTTGTGGGGCTGCAAATTGAATGGGTTACTGAATGATTTTCTCAACGAATGTGAAAAATGTGAAACTCCATTGTCGGTTAATGGTCATCGTTAATTCAAGCATAACAAATCAAGGGCCTAAAATATTCATTTCTTATCTTTACACATGGTTACAAGATAAATAAACCCTAAACTATCAATTTGACTCAATGAAGAAGAAGAAGAAGCTAAAATTGAATATCAAAATTGCAGTTTCGGTGAATACTAAAATTGGAGTCAAGGGTTAAATTGGTGGTTATAGTGTGAGATAGATAGAGGAGATGATGGATATGGTGAAGGTGTTAAAGGTTATAGGATTTGGTTGAAGAATCAGGGAGGTTATAAAGTTATAATTAGTAGGAATGTTATCTTTAATGAGATGGACATACCCTACATAAAAGAAAAATGAACTGCTACCCCTGAAACTGATCAAAATAAAATTTTTATGGAATCTGAACTTTTTCAAGTTGATTTAAATTCTGAAAATAATAATCAGTTTGAGGTGGAGCCTGGTCGGAACAAATTACTAAACTTGAGCCTGAAACTGCACATGTATCTGTAACTGGACTTGAACTTGATCGAGCTGAAAATCCCTTAGAAGATTATCATCTAGCTAGGGATAGAGTAAGAAGGGAAATAAGACAAAACTGAATTCATTACTGCCCTTAATGTTAAGAATTATTTTGATAATGAGCCCAACTCTTATGAAGAGACCATTGAAGGAAAAAATGCAAGTTCTTGGCTTGCAGTTGTGGAAGATGAAATGCTTTCATTGGTTAAGAATAAGACTTGGGTCTTAGTGAATAAACTCAGGGGGGTTATTGATTGTAAACGGATTTATAAAATAAAATAAGATGATTTAAAAGGTGAAAATATAATGTTCAAGACCAGATTAGTTGTCAAGAGTTTTAACCAAAGAGAGAGAATTGATTACAATGAAATTTTCTCCCTTCTAGTTATACCTCTATAAGAGTTCTAATCTCTCATGTTTCACAATTTGATTTTAAATTAGAACAGTTAAATGTGAAAACTGTCTTCTTATATGAAAATTTGGATGAAAACTCAACCAAAAGGTTTTGAACAAAAAAGAAAAGAAGATTGTGTGCGTGTGTGTGTGTTTTTTTTTTTTTTACAAAAATCACTTTATGGTTTGAAATAAGTTCCTAAGTAATGGTACATCAGATTTGATATTTTCATAAAATGATTTGATTTCAATAGAAGTGAATATGATCCATATTTTT
>CAIGRL010213615.1:0-27953 GCA_903798325.1 Fraxinus xanthoxyloides
TTCAACGATATTCGATACACCTGATATTACATTAACATTATTTTCTGCTAATGTTAAGTCCAAAAAATATTTTTTTTATCTTGAAAAATAGTATGTGTAGCTGCACTATCAATCAAACAAGTATCTTGACAATCCATTTGAATTTTTAATTTCGCATCATTATTGATCTAGTGGTGGTCCAACTGATCGTGTCAAACAATAAAATAAAATTGAACTTTTGGTTTAATATAAAATATTATTCAATTATTTAATTTCGAAGAATATGATTAAATATTATATAATCATATATCATTTAAGTAATCGAACTATTCAATGTCCTCATGACATTAAGTACATGTTGTCCTTCAGGAATAAACACGAATTCAAAACGATATATTCTTCAAAACACATGCTACTTTGAAAGCACATTGTATTTATTATTGCTCATTCAATGAAAATATGTTAATATTCTTCTGAAATATTGAAATTATAATTTATTCTCTTTAGGAGCAATTAATATTCTTAATTATGATATTGTGCAACTTAAGGGACAACAATAAACTATTATTACAAAACATTAGCTCTTCAAGAGTTATATATTTGCTTCTTCAAGTGCAATATATTAATATTCTTCTGAAATATTGGAATTAGAGTGTCATGCTCTTCAGGGGTAATAACACATTATTATTTGAAACAATAAATTGTACAAGAATTTACTCTTCAGAAATAAATATAATTTATGTCAGATTTTATTTAATTATGCACTTCGGGAGCAAGTAAAATCTAATTAAAATATTAATAATGATATGCTACTTTAGGAGCAAATTTTTTTTTATAATAGAAGCATAATAATTAATTGAAGGACAATTAATCAAATAATATACAAGAAGAAAAGAAAATTAAGACAAAATAGTTGAATAAATATATTTTCTTACCAAGTTTCGGAGCATAGGAATCTCTCAAAACACATATTCCTCCTAAACTATCAAACACATAAAAGACAAGTGCCGTACTTCGGTTAGCCCGTCAATGTAATAAATTGAATGTGTCTAATTTGATGATGGACAATCATTAATCACATGTGGTTACTTTCTTAGAAAGAGAAAGTTATGGGTAAGAGGAAGAGAGAGATTTTATGCAAGCAGAAATCGTGTGCATCCTTTTATCTTAGAGATAAAATTTATGAAGAGACATGTTAAGGACGCGTCGGAAAAAAAAAATTGACGACCATAAAAAAAATCATTAACTGTGGCAAGGAAATTATTGTATCTGTGTACAATTAAATATACACTAATTTGGAGAAAATCGTGCTGATAACGTGTTGTAAAAAGAGAGAATAAGAATCGATAGATTTCTGTGCATTATAATGAGAACCAAAGTCTTATATTTATAGGGAATGAATATTCATACATATGATAATAACATTTAAGGCAGCAGGGGTACAATTATCATTCACGAATAACTTATCATTTACAACATAGTCTAAATTGTTTAAAGTTTGAACCACTAAACTAGCGATTTTTTAAAGACTTGTCGACCCGGCTTTTTGAAAATCGGATTCTTCAATTTAATTTAAGTAAACAATACGTATCTAAGGTAGTTTACAAAATACAATTTAAAAATTAAGAAACTTCTTTTTTAAAGTTTCAAAAATCAAGTCATAATTCAAATTTTATTAATTAAATTTATAAATAAAAATATTAAATTCACAATATTATACTGTTTATAGTCACACTTACATACGGTCACAATCATAAAATGTCACAATTACAAATCAAAAATTTTTATAGATCACAACTTATTTATTAAATTAATTGGTCGCGTTATTTCTTGCTCACAAATTACAAATTTTATATATCACAATTTATTTATCGATCACAAATATTGAATTAACAGGTCACACATTATTTCCTGGTCACATATTATCAAATTAGTTGGTCATTGTTATTTTTCGTCACAAATTATCAAATTAATTGGTTAGGACTTAAGAAATTGTGAGTTACATTTACAAATTTCATAATGTCACATTTTTTAGGTCATATATTATTTGTTAGTCACAAATTAACCATTTCAATTGTCATACACATTCTTTATTCTACCCCAACTCAACCCCACTCTCCCACCGACGCTAACCAAACTTCGCACCACCTCACCACCACCATTTACAAACCACCAACAAAATTTACCCAAAACTTTGACTAAGTAGATTGAATCAATTCGGATGAGGAATAAAGCACATGGTTGACTGATGGTGCTTCGTCATTTAGGGATGGTAAAAAAAACCCGACAAACCTGCTACTCGTGGTGCCCGCCTCGAATGGGACGAGGATTGCCCGCTTAATCGGATATTCGGGCCGAGAACTGAGTGAGTAACTTTGCCTCGGTGCGGGTAAAGGTAACGGGTGCCCCGTCCGCCGCCCCGTTTTATTCTTTTTTGTTGTAGAATTCAATATTTTAGATGGAAAATTTCACGAAATCTTATTAATTCTAATAGAAAACTACAACTAAGATTATCTAAAAAAATATGAAATACAGTAAAAGCCTTAGTTTACCAAATATATTTGAAAAATTTAACTTCTAAAAATAAATAAAAAATTAAAAAAATATATTATTGTCTCATTCTAATAAATATCAAAAATGTAAAAAAAAATTAAACAGAGTAGTAAACAGAGCAAAAGTCTAGCCCCGCCCTACCTTAAATGGGTAATGGGGTGGGGACAAGGCGGGAGAGGTTGCCCCGATCCCGACCCGCTGCGCCCCGTTGACATCCCTTTACAAATTCGACATCATCGCCATGGCCAACTGATGATGCAACCACCACTACTGATTTCATTGACCTTTGTCGTGGTAGCGAGTAGATCCAATTCAATCGATGCATGCTATTTGTATTAGCGCTGGAAAACTCTACCGCGCTACTGTAAGGGAAAATTAGCATTTGCCTTGGGTCTACGAAACTCCCTTGTGGCGACATCATATGCCCGCACCACCTCTTCTGCAATATCAAAAGTACCCAACCAAACTTGGCTCTGGTTACCAAGATCATGGATTTCGGTGCTTGCGCTATTGCAACTTGTTGTGGATAAAGGCAGAAGGGCGGTGTGCAATTGGCTGCTTAGGCGTCGGAGAGGAATTAACAATGCAGAGAGCGGTTGTTAGGGACGAAGGTGGTTGCCGACAAGAGGAAGTAGTTGCTAGAGTACGGTTTCAAGAGAGATTATAAAGAGTAGATGAAGAGATGAGAGTGGGAAAGATAGATTATTATATAGAGAGAGTAATTTAATAATATTTTTTATTAATATTAAAAATTTGAATTATGGCCTGATTTTTGAATAAATAACTTTTAAATCTAATTCAAGATAGGAAGTTTTCGTACTAAGTGTCAAGTTCAGATACCCAATAAATTCGGATGATAAATTAAAAAAGTTGTTGGATAATGTATTGACACTACAGACTTGGCTTAACTCAGAAACAACCAATTTGGCTTTAGGTTGGCCTCGTTTTTACAACCCAAAGGAGATGAAATGGTAGTTAATTTTGCAGCCACTAAGGTAAAAAAGAAAAAGAAGAACAATGGTGGAATTACTCAACCCAAAAAGGCAGCCTCACAAATGTTTTCTTCTCTTTGCAAATTACAAACTCGAAGAGAAATGGCTAAGGGATTCCAAGTATATATGGACTTCAGGTTATCACAAGGTTGGGCCAAAACACTCTTCCAAATGGGTTAAGGCAAAGAATCAAATGGTCCAACAAATCAAAGGTCGTACACTAACCAATGGGCTAAAATAACTTAGGCCATCCAAAGTGTTAATTTTTGCCATAATGGGTTTGTGATGCATTAGCTGTAAGTATGTCTTTTGGTAATGTGGAGTATAGATACTTTAAGGCTACATTGGTGATGTGTAAAGGGGATGTGGAGAGATTGCATTTGGATCACGAGTGAAACTGTGGTTAAATGTATTGAATCTTTTATCTGTTAAGACCCGGATTAGGTAGAGTGTGAGAGTGATTAAGAAAAGTAAGATATAGTTACATGATTATCCCATAAACTTAGGACCTATAGTGTTTTACTAGTTAGACATGATTTAGTGATCGTCTAGTGACCATAGTGGGCGATAAGAGAAAGTATGTGTTTTTGAGGTGTGAGCAACATGGAATGGTATCATAGTGGGCAATGAAAGGAAGTATGTGTTTTTGAGGTGTGACCATAGCGTGGATTTTTGACCAAAAACATATCAAAAATGCTGCAGAATCGAGTAAAAATAGATTGAAAAATTATGTCTAGTTTTTCATAAAAATAGGAGCTACAATCTCATTTTTCGGCTAAACCAGAAAGAGTTTGATGAAATGGAGGCCGAATTCGTGTTGTGGAAGTGGATGCGCAGTTGGGTGAACGGCTGTGACGTGGTCGGCGAAGTGTGACAGCAACGCAAACGCTTCGATAACCTGTGTATGGGCATGTGAGCGGTTTTCCAGCGACGTCATCTTCTAACAGATTGTTCCAGACGACGAGACGAACCCTGTGGTGGTGTTCGATCTTTGTTCTGAGTAAAATTGTAGGTTTGGACAATTTTGCCCCTGTGTGTTCGAGATTTAACTTTAGGGCGAATAGTGGTGGCCCTAAACACGTGGACATAGAAGTTTGAGGACCTCAAGTGCAAGTTTTTTGCTATTAAGGCCCAAACCTAAACAAAATCTTCACAATCACCATAACAAACGGTATTACAGCTTCATAACATACAACGACTCACAATATTTCACATTTCACAACAAATAGAGTTCATTGACAAAAAACATATAATAGACTTCAACCAGCGTCATTTCGTCATCAAGTTGTTCCATGCTTCGCTAAGAGTTGTTGTCGAGTTCGAACTTCTACTGGCTCTTGGCCTTTGCTTAGGTATAGATCCATTCCTATTGAAATTGGTTCAACATTAAATATGTAATTACCCTAGCTGGTTCAACATTTTCTCTTGCAGCTTCACATGCCTTCGAACCATTTATGTCCTCCTACAATTTATGAAAAAGGACGTCAACCAACATAATAAATAAAACAAAAATAGGTTATACATACATGACTATGACTTGGTATATACCTTATTTGTTGTGTAGCTTGCCTGCGAAGCACGGTTCGAGTGGTATCTTTTATTGTGTTCTTTTGACTGCAAATATAACATTTCAATCTCTTCTTGCCATCACCTCTCCTATCAATCTTCTTCATCTTCTCTTTGGACAATATAGGTTCCTCAACCCCTCTTCGACGTTTTATCTGCTTCCTGCTTTTTTTTTTGGTTACCCAAGTTAGGGGTTTAACTGGGTTGAAGCCACTTGAAGGCTACATTTGGTCCATTTATAGCTCTCGTCCACAAACTACAAAGGATTCTTACCCTACTCACGGATGTCGGCTATTGGAAGCTCACCTACGGATTGAGAACAATTTATTAGATGATTACGGTATGATTTTCTCCTAAATTTTGGCCATTATTTTTTCTGGGATTCTTCAGATCGTGAATTGTAAAGATTTTGTTTGGATTTGGGCCTTACTAGCAAGAGATTTGCACTTGAAGTTCTCAATCTTCTATGTCCACGTGTTTCAATCCTTTAAGTTTGAATTAACATCATAACAGTCCTAATAGTAAGCTCATTGACCTTTTGTGAAAGCGCATAAAATTTCAGCGATCGTTTCTGCAAATTTTAAATTTCAGTGACCGTTTTTGTGATTTTTAGGTAACTTCAATGACCTTTTGTAAAATTAACCCTAGTTAAAAAATATGAAACAATTTTGAGTTTACGTGTAGAATATTTTATTTTTGAATATGTGGTTGAAAATGAGTGTCAAAAAACTGAAAGAACGAAATAAAACAAAGGCTTAATAGTCATGTGTCTTCAAATTCAAATATAAGAAAGTTCTAAAGTTTTAAAATACTCCATTCATTCCAATTATATAGCCCGAGTTTCATTTTTCTCTTATCCCAAATATATAGGACTATATTATAATATAGTATATTTTGTTGTGTTATTTTACCAATATACTCTTATTAAATTTTCCCCACTTAATGTGCCAACTTCTTGAAATCATCCAAATACACATATTTCTCACTTCTTGGAAACATGGAACAACTTTCATATTTTTTCTTCTTCAAATTATTTATTAATTCCAACAATAATTTAGTTTGACATACTGAAAATTAAATAGGAGTAAATTAGGAAAGATTTTGGTAAAAATTAATTTTTCAATGACATTAAAGAAGCTTTCTTAATTCGTGTGAAAAATGAAACTAGTCTATATAATTGAGACGAATAGAGTAAAAAATTAGGGTTAATTTTATAAACGGTCACTGAACTTACCTAAAAATTACAAAACGGTCACTCGAGTTAAAACTTCCAGAAACAATATCTGAAGTTTCATACACTTTCACAAACGGTTATTGAACTTACTATTAGGACTGTTATGATGTTAATTCAAATTTAAAAGACCAAAACAAGTGGACATGGAAGTTTGAGGATCTCAAGTGTAGATTTCTTGCTATTAAGGTCAAACCCAAACAAAATCTTCACAATCACCAAAACAAAAACGGTATTACAGCTTCATAACATACAACGACTCACAATCTTCCATATTTCACCAAAAAATAGAGTTCTTGGCCTTCGCTTACGTATAAATCCCCTCATATTGAAATTGGTTATTGGTTTTGGAACTAAGAACGTCGAACCACCAAACATTGTCTGTCTAGTACTGTCTGTAGGCTAGGAAAGAAAAATGCCGCGCTACACTTTGTTTAATTTCATCAGCAATAGTCGATTGTGAATAGGAAAATTGCTATCCAAATTGTAATATTTAAACATCACTCTATCATAAATAAATAATGATATAGAATTTGAAAATCAGACAACCCTTAGAACTAGAAATTAAATACGTAATTACCCTAGTTTGTTCAACATTTGCTCTTGCATCTTCCCATGCCTCGGACCATTTATGTCACCCTACAATTTATGAAAAGGGACATCAACCAACATAATAAATAAAATAAAAACAGGATAAACATATATGACTATGAAGGAGGGATTTGAGGATTTCAGTTCTTGATTGGAAGCTCATCTATGGATTGGGAGCAATTTATTGGATGCTTAGGGCATGATTTTCTCCCAAATTTCAGCCATTACTTTTTTGGGATTCTTCCGATCGTGAATTGTGAAGATTTTGTTTGGGTTTGGGCCTTAATAGTAAGAGATTTGCAATTGACATCCTCAAGCTTCTATGTACACTTGTTTTGGTCTTTTAAATTTGAATTAACATCATAACAGTCCTAATAGTAAGTTCAGTGATCGTTTGTGTAAGCTCATGAAACTTCAGTGACCGTTTCTATAAATTTTAAATTTCAATGACTGTTTTGTAATTTTTAGGTAATAAGTTCAGTGATCGTTTGTGAAATTAATCCTAAAAAAAGTTCATTTTCACTTTAGATTCTAATTACCAGTATATCTTGTGTTGGTGCATATCATGTAATAATATCAGTATATCTTCTGTTATTGCATGTCATGTGATAATTATGAGATCAATTACTAAAAAATGAGGAAATATTATATTTATTTAATTGAACTCATAACAAAAAAAAAATGATAAAACCTAATTAATAATGTATATTACCAAAAAATATTAAAGAAATACAAAAAATATATATATAATCAGACTTTATGTTCAATTTGATTAAAAAAAGAACACTATATTTGAGAGTTTTTCACTAATGCTAATTTAATTTTTAATACATCTCCCCCTTTTTTCCCTCTATTGATAGATCAAGGACTCTTCTGCCATTATTTCGTTGACTCTAGGGCTTCATCTTTTCAGTTCTTAAGAATGGTCTCCATCTTTCAGAGTCGAAATGATTATCCCTACCCCCGATGGATCTACATTCATTTCGGATGAAATATTCCAACATTTAAAATTGATGGATAATTTAAAATTTCTTTTTTTAAAAATTTTCAAATGTTAATATGCTGGTTGAACTTGTGACTAGCAGATCGAACTAATGACCTAATCACACGACAGTCTTACTATGTTGACGTCTTGTTTAAGTCTAATAATGATAAGCCTAATAATCTAATACTACTCTAGTTAAAATTGCAACATTAATCATTCATCTCTACTAAAATTATAAATAAGTCTCAACTAATAAAATAATCAGTAAATAATTAAATAAATCCAAGGAACATGTCTATTTTTGTGCCCTCATCGTATCAACATTTACCTCTTATCACAAACACTCATTGATTCTTAAACATATTGAGAATTTGAAAATGTAAACGAAAGAAGTTTCAAAATTTAAAAGAAGTTGTCCACTAAATAAATATTGAACGATTAGTGTACCTTTGTAGCCCTAATTGTTGTCTATAAATATAGGGTGTCGATTCTCAATAAAATACACAAGTTTATTGACACTATTTTCTTCTCGTTTCTCTCTAGTTTATAATATTTTGTCAACTTAATTCTTTTTTTTTATGACAATTGAACTTGGCGAAAGGTAGTAACGAGGATTTTTTTTTTTTTATCACTGTCACTCTATGAATCTTATTTTCAAAACTGTAGTTGTCAAATTCTCTTCCCCCATCATGAATCGTGCTTCTTCTATTCACGTTATACCTTTGACTCTTTGGTTCATAAGGTTGAGAGCATGTCATAGTCAATCAATACAATACATGTCAAACAGGCAAGTTGTGAAGAATGTAGGGCAGATCACAACACAAAAAACTGTCCAAGTCTTACACACAATACAAAACAAGTTGACTATATATAAGGGGTTAGCGCCGACAAAATAATTCATATTCTGACACCTACAACCCTAGTTGGAAGAAGCATCCAAATTTTTGTTGGAGAAATCACAATCCTGATAGGCCACACGGTTCTTAGTTTCATAAGCGGAGAAGAGAACTTGTTTGGAAGAAATGTTTGGTAAATTCATGAAAAAGACATATCAGAACATGAAAGCAAATAATCAATTCATGAGAAAGACTGAGACAACTCTTCAAAATTGAAATTCTACAATTAAAAACTTGAAACCTCAGATGGGACAGATGAAACATGTTATATCAGGCAGAGCGTCAAGTACATTGCCAAGCAATACAAATGATTACCCCACGGAACATGTCAAAGCAACTACTACCAGAAATGGGGTCTAGTTACCTGAGATTTATATTAAGAAGCCAGAGTTGTAAATAAAGAAAAAGTACCTTCTACTGATGAGGAGCATGTGGAATAGACTGAACAGACAACATATATATCTGCCAAAGAGAGTTCAGATACACCGTGGGTAAAGACAACTATTCCTATCAAACTATACGAGCCTCCGATTCCATTTTCTCAAAGACTGCATAAACACAAGTTAGACAAGCAGTATACGCAATTTCTTAAGGTTTTCAAGAACTTCACATCAGCATCCTTTTTGATGATACTCTAGTTCAGATGCCTAATTACACCAAATTCTTGAAAGATATTTTATCTAACAAACGCAAGCTGGATGAAAATGAGATAGTGATGTTGACCGATGAGTGTAATGTTAGAATAAAGAATAAGCTACCTCCCAAATTAAAAGACTCAATGAATTTCAATGTACCCTGCACTATAAGCGATTGTTATTTTGATAAAGCTTCATGTGATCTAGGTGTAAGTAGTGCCTTGATGTCATTGTCCGTTTTCAGGAAATTAGGCTTGGAAGAGGCTAAAGCAACTATTGTGACTTTACAACTAGCTTATTATTCTATCATGCACCCAAGAGGAATCATTGAAGATATCTTAGTAAAAATGGACAAATTTATCTTTCTAGCTGACTTTCTTATTCTTGACATGGTGGAGGATAGGGACATTCCACTTATTTTAGGTAGACCATTTTTAATTACCGGTAAAGCTCTTATTGATGTGCAAAATGGTCAACTGATTTTGAGGCTTGGTGAAAAGCATATTGTATTTAATGTATTCACGGCCATAAAATATCCAAGACAGAGAGTTGCTTCAAATCGGTGTGAATGACAAGGCAGTTCATGACACCTTCCAGTTGCATAATCCATCTGATCAATATGAGGTGTGTATTATACACTCTCAATCCACTCATTCCGATTCTAATGAAATTGAAATATGTGCAAGATATCTCCATATAGGCGCAGACCACACTTTAAGGAGTTAGACATGGCCTACAAAGCTTTGGCCATCAATTCAGTAGCCTCCTAAGTTAGAGCTCAAGCAGTTGCCATTTCATCTTCGTTATGCCTACTTGGGAGAATTGTCCACGTTTCCGGTCATTATTTCAATTTTCATTAGTAAGCTTGAAGAAGAGAGATTGATGTGGCTACTCAGAGAAAATAAAATAGCAATTGGGTGGTCCTTTATTTACACATTTTATGATGTCCAATATATTACCTGGTCATTGACCCTTGAAGGGGCCGATTGTTGTGCATTTGGTATGATTTTGTTGTTGTGATAATATCACTTTATTCTTCATTATTTTAAATGCATTTGGTTACATTTTATAAGTTTTACATATTTGTGTTGCAATTATATGTTTGTTGTTTTTGGTACCTTTGGTATGAATTTTCCTACTCATTACTGTTTCACTATTAGTTTTTGTTTTAGAAAAGTAGGATACAATTCTTCCAGATTGAAAGCGTTTTAAGTTAGGTCTTTATTGTAATTATTATTTTTGTTATACAAAATGCTAACTGAATATTACAAATCGAAGAAACTTAAAACCCTATTACAAAAGTATCATCTCTAAAATACCACTGAACATCAAGATTTCCCAGACCGAAGGCTCTGAACATTGTACCCGTCTGTATCAACGCTATGAAAGCCCAGATCCACTCAAACCCTCATGATTTACAGTAAGCGTGCAGCTTCTTCTATGGACAAGAAGAGCTCTGTTACCAACAACAACAGAGTTCCTTTTCACAGGATTCATACAAAAAACACACTCAAGAAACTAATTCAAGAGTTCCTCACATAAGAAGAAGATGAAGAAAAGGAGAGAGCACAAAAGCCTCTAGAAAACCCTCAAGCAGAATGAAAAATGAATGAATGAAGAAAACCAATCGAATACTAAAATATCAATGTATCAAGATTGGGCAATAGTCAATCCAACGGTCTGGAGAAACTCACGCTTCTGGAAAGAAGATACATCCAATGTTGCAATAGTCAAATACACTTATTACCGGACCAGATATTGGGCTGAGTGGACTGGACCTCATTTCAGTTAAATATATTGGGCAATGGTAATTGGGCTAAAAGCCATTCATCATCGCCTATTGGACTGGTCTGGCATCACAACCTTTACAATCTCCACCTTGATGCCAGTGGTTGACCAGGTAGCTTAATACTATCCGAAGTGGATGCAACAGCTTCCATTGATCACACTTCATAGCATCAAACTTAGGATAAGTAGCATCAAACTTAGGATAAGTATCTACACAATTCAAAATTACCCAGTATCAATTTTTAACATTTGCAAACAAGACTTAAACTTGGTTAGAGGCAATACCTTTGTACCTATATCAGCACGATTAAATTGGGTAGCAATTTTCTCAAATAGTAAAACATCTTTAGAAACAATATCTCTTATAAAATGCAACTTACCACCAATATATTTAGTTCTTTCATGAAAAACTAGATTTTTGCACAAATGTATTGAACTTTGACTGTCAGAATATAATGCAACATGATTAGACAATTCATTAATTTCAGACAATAACCCCTTATGCCACAAAGCTTCTTTTATTGCCTCAGTTACAGTAACATATTCAGCCTCAATAATAGATAAAGCTACAACAGGTTACAATTGGAATTTCCAATTGATACAAGTTTCACACAAAGTAAACATATAAGCTGTAGTAGACTTTCTATTGTCAATATTACCAGTAATCTCAGAATCCATAAAATCGTTAAATACTATACCATCATTAAAGGCACTAAAGCACAGTCCTAAGTGTGAAGAACCTTTCAAATACCTCAACAACCATTTTAAAGTAGTCCAATGTTCTATACCAGGATTTACCATAAATATGCTAAGGGTACTAATGGAATGAGCCACATCAAGCCTAGTCTAAACCACGGTAGACATCACAGATCCTACAACATTAGCATAGGGTATCTTTTCCATTTGTTTAATATCAGATTCATTTACAAGAGACTGATCCTCACTCAATTTAAAATGACTGGCCAGAGGTACAGAGACAGACTTAGAATTGTGCATAGCAAATCTAGTTACTAGTTTTTCAGCATGAGCAGTGTATTTCAAAGTTAGAAGTTTGTCATGCATTTTTCTAGTTATTTCTATGCCTAAAAATTTCTTAGCATGTCCAAGATTTTTCATTTCAAATTTGGCACTCAAAGATCTTTTAATTTCATTAATGACATACATATTATGTCCAATTAGAAGCATATCATCCACATATAAGCGTATCAAGGTAGTAATAGCATTTGCATCATCTTTTTTAAAATACAAACAATGGTCAAACTCACTTCTTATAAAACCAACAGAAGAAATATAAGTATCAAATCTTTTATACCATTGTCTTGGAGATTGCTTCAGACCATAAAAAGATCTTTTTAACTAGCACACCTGTTCAGTTTTAGATTTATCAATAAAATCAGGTGGTTATTTAATATAAATCACTTCATCAAGATCACCATATAAAAACGTAGTTTTTACAGTCATTTGTTCAAGTTCAGAATTATAATGAGCAACTAATATAACTCTAATAGTAGTATACTTAATCACAGGAGAAAAGATTTCATTATAATCTATGCCTTCCTTTTGTGTAAAACCCTTAGCAACAAGTCTAGTCTTAAATCTTATAGGCATCTTCTCAGTGTTACCCTCATTAATACTAACAATCCACTTGCAATCAACAAAGTATTTACCTGCAGGTTTAGGAACTAATGTTTATGTTCCATTTTTAATCAAGGAGTCCATTTCATCACTCATAGCAATTTGCCATTCCTTAGATTGCTGGCTGAAAATAGCCTCTTCATAAGATTTTGGCTTTCTAAAAATTAGGTCTTGATATGAAAGTAAAGCCAAAGATAGGTAATCTCTATACCTAAAAAGCTCTCTCATCTCTCTTCTAAATATCTCTCTAGTCTATTGATAATCACTGACATCACTTGCTCTTCTAAATTCTCTTGAGCCTTATTCTCTTCTCTAACATCTAACAAATCAGGATCCTCAGGTTCAACATCAATCTATCCAGAATCAACAGAATGAGATGGAATGCCAAGCTCTACCTGCAACTTGGTTTTATCCCTTACTTTCCCTTCAAGTTGTTTATTAGACTCGTCATCTTTCAAGCAGGGCATATTTGACTCATCAAAAGTAACTTCCCTACTTATGAGATCTTAAAACCACTAAACTCTCTACTCCAAAGTCTATAACCTTTAACCCCATCAGGATAACCCAAAAAAACACATTTATGGGCCTTAGGTTCTAATTTTCCTATATTTTGATAAGAATAAGCAGCACATCCAAAAATTCTCAAATGTGAATAGTCAGGGACTGTTCGAGTCCATTTCTCTTCAGATATTTTGTCACCTAGAGCACTTAAAGGGATTCTATTAACAATATAAGTTGTTGTTATTAAGGCTTCTCCCATAAGGTTTTAGGTACACCTAAATCAACCAGCATGCACCTCACCTTATCTAACAAAGTTCTATTAACACTTTCCAATTTTTAAACTTCCAAAAAGTTTCAGATTTGTGTTACAATAGGTAAACTCAAAACTTTCCTAGAATAGTTATCAATCAAAGAAAGAAAGTACCATTTCCTCCGTGAGAGATAGTGGAAGAAGGCCCACATAGATCATAATGTATATATTCAAGGACAGAAGTAGATTTGTGCTTTCTAGTGTTAAAATGCAATACGTACTGCTTCCCTAAAGTGCAGTTTTCACAAAAAGGAACCCTAGAAATAGAATCCTTCCCAAAAACACCATTTTCATGAAGGATATGTAGGCCTTTCTCACCTACATGAGCTAATCTTTTGTGCCACTTTAAAGTGGCATCAAGTTCAGCATTGGAAGACTCGGCCATGTAATCAACTACACCATTAGTCTTAATAACACAATCCCATTTTTCTTAACACTTTTAAACATCACAAGTGATCATCTCATCACCTTCAACAAACTATCACCTACCTTACCTTACAAGCCTAAATCATCCAAGTTTCCCATTGAAATCAGGTTCTTGGTCAATTTAGCAACATATCTTACCCTTTATATGGTAAAAATAGACCCATTCTCAAATCTCAATGTCACATCCCCAATGCCTTCAACTCTGCAAGCAATGTTGTTACCCTGACAACCTCTCCACCAGTAATCCCCTTAAAGGAGTCAAATCAACTCCTTTTAGGAGACATGTGGAAGGTACAATTAGAATCTAAGATCCATTCTTGGATCTGATTTCCTTCATTAGCAGCTATGACAGCTAATGTACAAAAACACCAAATTCAAAAGTATTTGTCACATTCTATTATTCAGAAATAACACAATATTTTTTTTTTCAAAATTATAAAACTATGACAGCTGATACAATTAAGAAAATAGTACATAAAACAGATGAAAGAGAAATAAGTCACAGTGAATAAAAAGTAATCAAATACCACTGTTATTCCGAATTATAAAAGAATTTAAATAGACCGCACAAAAAAAAAACAAAGTCAAGAAAATTAGAAATTTAAAAACAAGTTGAAGCAATATATCAAACAGGGCAGAATGAGGGAAACAAAGATTGCAGTCAACCCAAGAATGATCAAATTCACCAGGATTCCGTGAGACTCTTGTTCTCAAGTCAAGGCACAATTTGATCACTCAAGATGATTGCTAAAAAATGCACAACAGGAATAGATATGCAGACCTAGGGGTGGGGAAATTCGGTGTTAGAAAGTGCAAACCATAGGTTAGTCTAAGATCAACCACCAATAGATAAACCACGGTGCAGTAGGGAAAATCAAATGTCATAACAAAGAGGTGGTGTTCCATTAGATAACCACAAAGGAGATCAAGAACCAAGGAAACCCCCAACATATATGGTATTTTGTTCAAACCAAAACCAAGGAACACGAACACCAAACACCTTTCTCAACCACAACACTAGATCAATACTCACAAACCCCAAAATCAAAAAGAACAACAGAACTAGGGTTTCCAGTTTTTTAGGCGATCAAAGAATGAAGACTGAGAATTAAGTTTCCGACCTCCAAAACTCGATTGAAGACTTAAAGAAAATAGAGAGAGAGAGAGAGAGAGAGAGAGAGAGAGAGGCTCTAATACTAATATTATACAAAACTCTAACTGAATATTACAAATCTAAGAAAACCGGAAACCCTATTACAAAAGTATCGTCTCCTAAATACCACTGAACATCAAGATTTCCCAAATTGAAGGCTCAGAACATTGTACACATCTGTATCAGCACTATGAAAGCCTAGATCCACTCAAACCCTCACGATTTATAGTAAGTGTGCAATTTCTTTTATGGACCAAAAGAGCTCAAAGTTACCAACAACAATATAGTTTCTTTTCATAGGATTCACACATAAAACACACTCAAGAAACTGATTCAAGAGTTCCTCACAAAAGAAGAAGATGAAGAAAAGAAGAGAGCACATAAGCCTCTAGAAAACCCTCAAGCAAAATGAAAAACGAATGAATGAAGAATACCAAAATATCAATGTATCGAGAATGGGCAATAGTCAATCCAACTGTCTAGACAAACGCACGCTTCTAGAAATAAGATACAACCAAAGTTGCAATAGCCAAACACGCTTATTACCGGACCAGATATTAGGCTGAGTGGACTAGGCCTCATTTCAGTTGAATATATTGGGCAATGGTAATAGGGCTGAAAGCCATTCATCATCGCCTATTGGACTAGGTCACAGCCTTTACAATTTTTTATTATATTTACTGTTCATTTTTTCCCTTTGTTTTTTTTTTTTAGGATGGCAAGTGCCCTTGCAACGAGAATATTATAAATCGATTGATAGATGTACAAGTAATGTGTGTTTTTACATACTTATTCATTTATTTTAAAAATTATAAATTAAGACTAATTGAGTAAATTTTTATCTTAATTTAGTATAATTTTGTTCATTGTAAAAAAATCGAACTTGATGCAATTAGCAAGAAAATGGGCGGTTTGAGCTAATTTGGAGTTAGTTTGTAGCGATTAAAGATTGATCAAGCAGTACGGGAGTTATAATATTTATTAAGAGAGCAATTAGAAGAAAATCACAAGTTACAAGGTAAAATTCAACTTTTAAAAAAATTAGGACTAAATTGCACAATTCTAAAATTTGAGATGGACCAATTTGAAACGATTATGATATTTTTGGGACCAACTTTAAATATTTTGGAAATTTCAGCATGAAAATTGAAGTTTATGATGAAACGGAATAAAAATGGACAAAAACTTAATTTGGAGATCAAATTGCAATTTTTTGAAAGGTCAAGGGTCGACCGTGCTCCAGACTAGACCACAAGTCGCGGTTTGCAAACGGCAGTCGAGTCCATCATGTCTAATCAACTATTTTTAATGTTGTTTTTTGTATTTCTTTTAGTTTTTATCCATTTTGACTACTTTCGAAACACAAGTCCCAGAATTTTGCTACCCCTATAAAGGTTGTTCATGCAATAAAAGAGAGAGTTACATAATATAAAAAAGTATGGTAAATACTAGAGAGAAGGAATAGAATAATCCAAGTAAAAAAAAAAAAAAAACACTAAAGGTTTAGAAGAATTGACTTGAAAAGGGTTATTTTAAGTACAAGATAATCAACTTTTCTCGTTTTTTTCTTTATGCCCGATTATATACTCCAATATTTTCTTGCATTTTTCTTCTCAAAGATAAGTTATAACGAAATAATATAACCTAGTTTTTAACTTTAATTTTAATTTTCACATTTTGATTTTTATTTATTTCTTGTTCTTTTTTTTTATATCTTTTCTTAATACTTTGAAT
The DNA here is from genome assembly GCA_903798325.1 of Fraxinus xanthoxyloides. Taxonomy (NCBI): domain Eukaryota; kingdom Viridiplantae; phylum Streptophyta; class Magnoliopsida; order Lamiales; family Oleaceae; genus Fraxinus; species Fraxinus xanthoxyloides. The sequence goes on from CAIGRL010213615.1 coordinate 16,976, forward strand.
TACATGATCAGTAATTATTTGATTTGTGAATGATAATTATGTTGAGATGTGAGTTACTAGTTTAACCATATTAAAATTCGATAATTTGGATAAAAGATAGTATACACTTCGCGATCATTAATTGAATTATTTAGTGATTTAATTTTTTTATTGAAGCTTACTTTGATGCATATAGAAATATACTGAGTTGACGTAATTGAATTATTTTAGTTGAGTTCGATTCGTTTGATTTAGGCAAGTCACCATATTCAAAAGGGTAAACTAAGATTTAGGAGAATGTCCACGATGTGGTGTAAATACAATCTATGCAAGTTACGCAAGACATCCAAAATTCTATTTCAAGTGTCATTTAAATATTATTGCCTAAAGTCGTGTCCAAGACTACAAATTGAACACTTAGTAGAAAGCCCCAATTTTCTATCATTTTTCTTATTTTTACTAAAAAAAAATAAGGTAAGAAAATAGAAAAACATCGAAAAAATAATAAATTTCTAGATTTTATTATTATGATTATTATTATTATGAGCCTATTTTAGCCCCCTTTTTTTTTTTTTGCCCAAAGTGCATTTTGAAATAGTATTTTTTATGAAAAATGCGTGGTTAAAAAATAAGAACAAGTTTGAATTTACATGTAATATTATTTTATTGAAAAATGTTGTTGGAAATAAGAGGGAAAATGTATTTTGAAAATAATGGATACTATCTTAATATGTTTATTCTAATGTTAAAACTAGGTTACATAAATAATTCAAAATCAAATTAGCTTTAACTCCCGTCTGATTGTATTTGTAATTATTTCCCCTTAAGGTATGGTGATTATATTTTGCAAAATGAGCATAGGAGAGTAGAAGGAAAGAAAAAAAAAAACTAAGCTATATGTTGAGACATCGTATAATTACACGAGTATTGTTAATCCTTCTTTAAGAATATTTTGTGTATGCATTTAAAATAATGTCTATTTTAAGTTTGGGAGTGTAGTTTAATTAGTTTGCCATATTTGTTGCGTATGTGATATACTAAAAATTAAAAAAAAATTTAAGTATATTCTTTATTTGTGTGATTGTGTGAATTAGATGACCTTGTCGAATGAATATTATTATTTAAAATTATTTATGATGCATAAATTGTGTCTATGTGATGCATTTTTATTTTTATTTTATTTTTTGCGCTAATTTGATCTATGTTAATGTAAGATTTGGTGTATTTGAAGCATAATAGTCATTATGGTTGTCATATATTTTTGAATATGTTATATAGAATCATTAATGAAAATACCGAATAAACTCAGGTCTTTATAAATCAAGATCATGGAGAGAAAACGCGATCACTTGACCAATTGAAATGATTAGTTTGCATGTGGTTGATTTAGTTTTTGTTGCAATTTAGATATGTGTTGATTTCATGCTTGCTAAAAATATTGTGTGAAGTGTTTTTGGCTCTAACAAGTGGAAACTCAAAAAATAAAAGGTATTGCACTAGTCGTGGAACGTATGAAAAAGTTACCTACATTGATATTGAAGTTAACCTAGAGTAATGAGGCCTTCTCATTGCCATTATTTGGAAGACGTTCTATTAAGAAAGAAAGTTGTCTACAATGAAAAGTGAAAACTACGCGAACAGAAGAAAGGATCTTAAAAAGAGAAGACTTAACACAATAAAAGAAAACACACAAAAATGTGTTGATGCAATATCAATATAACTATAACCATTGTTTCTATGTGGCTAAACATTGGATGCCTACTTTGACATTTAGACTTCTAGCTAGAGTTATTATCTTAGTTAAAGTTTAAAGTTCGAGACATTGAAAGAGAATAATCACATATTGAGGTAGTGGCATTGATTGGTGAATCACAACCAAGCTTAAGAGGAAAAAGAATGAGAGTTGTGAAATCAACTTTTAAATAAAGACCCTGATGAAAAATTGAATACCAATTCGGAGTTGTGCCTTCCACGGGAGAGAGAGAGAAAATATCTGACTATCGAGAATTGAGAAATGACCAATTTCAAGAATCATGATGATTAGATTGACTATGCACATACACACACATCAATAGAGCATTCAATACGTGAAGAATTATTTTTAGCCCTTGTTTGGAAACCATTAAAAATAGATTGTTGGGAAAAATGAGTTTGAAAATCAGTTTGAGAAAAAAACTTTTGTAAAAATGATTGTCAAACAGGGGCTTAGTAGGATCATCTATGAACATTTTATGAATCGTCAAATAATTTCAATACTCGTGAGTTCAACGACAAATTTATCTAATGAATTTATGTTTTGGTTTATTTGCTTGTGTGTTTAGTAGATGGTCTTGCTCGAGAAGGCCACGAGTTTAAGTTATGAGGGTTTTTGATGAGTGTATTTTTACACATTTGTTCGTGTTTTTAAATATTATAAATAATGACTAATGGAGCATATATTTTTGTTTATCTAATTTAATCTAATTTGGGTAATTATAGGAAAAATTAGACTTGATGCAATTAACGAGAAAATGAGCGATTTGAGATAATTTGGTGTTTGTTCATATTATAAATAATTTTTTTTTTCATTTAAAAATATTTTTAACTTATTTTTTTTTATGATAAAATTTAATTTTTTTTTCAATTTTAAATAAATAATATTTGTATTCTTTATTTATTTTCTGGAATTTCCTTTTTATGTAATTTTTAATTATAATTTTTTTGGAAATAGTTTTAAAAATTTTTAATTGTTTTCTTTATATTTTATTTTTTTATTCGATTTAAAATTCTTTTCTTTTTCTGAAAAAACTTTTTTTTTCAGTTTTAATTAAATAATACTTATATTCATTATTTAATTTTTGTAATTCCCTTTTGTTTAATTTGTTTTGTTTTTGTTATAATGTTTTTGGAAATAGTTTTAAAATTTCTTATTTATTATTTTTCATATTGTAAATAATTTTTTATTTAAAATTCTTTTTAATTTTTTTCTTTTTATGATAAAACTTGATTTTTTTCAATTTTAATTTAATAGTGTTTATATTCTTTCTTTATGTTTTATAACTTCCTTTTGTTTAATTTGTTTTATTTTTATTATATTTTTTTTGAAAATAGCTTTAAAATTTCTTAATTGTTTTCTACATACTATAAATATTTTTTTTTCAATTTAAAATTATTTTTAATTCTTAATTTTATATATATATGTTATCTATAATTCGGTTCGCTTAATTTTTTGAGATTATGTTTTATTCGATTATATTTTGTTGAAAGTTCTAATATTTGAATTTTTGCAGGATGGAATACCATCTAAATGCGGAGTTGAGACCGATGGATGGAAAATGTACTTGGAATAATAGTTTTGATAGTTTCATTTATGTGTTAGAGTTGGTTGATGATTAGCACACATATATCCTACGCTAGTCCTTCATATGACCTATGTATCAGTTGCGAGAGGTGCAGTTCTTTGACAGATCATTAATGCATTACTATGTCGACTGCTTAAACTAATAGATGGTAATGCCCTCCACTTCGACCTCGAGGACAAGGTCGCTACTTTCTCTATATTTGAGTTTGCCCTAATGACTGGACTGAAGATTACGGGTGACGAGGTAGCTATTAACGGTACTCAAAGAAGCAATAGGTTGTACGACACATACTTTCAGGGATAGGGGACGATGCTTCTACCATAGTTAATTGACGCAATCAGGAAGTGCAACCGGATGTTGGACAAATTGAAGTTAGGACTGATTTATATCCTTGAGAGCGTGCTGAGATGTCATCACAAGAAGACTACGATCAACCTTTTTCCATTTGGAAGTTGTTGATGATATCGATGCTTTCAACAACTATCCTTAGGGATGGAGATGTTTTGAGAACATCGTACATGTCTTCATTAGATCACACTCGAAGTCTGAACGATCCTGCGTAAGTACAACACTTATGGATTGTCCCTAGCAGTGCATGTAAATGTTTAATATAATCAAAGTTAAAATTCTTTATACTTAATTTATAAATAATAATTGCATATGTTGCAGATTTGGGCATATGAGACTCTCCCCCTCTTTGGTACTCAGTTTTCGAGGAGAGGAGAGACGTGCTGTCCTCGAATGCATCATTGGCAAGCATCCCAAGCAGACGGTTGTCCATCGACAGACAGTTATCATCTTTACTTGACAACTCTTGGGTGAGTATTATACATTTTCGATTTATATTATATGTCGTTTCAAAATCTCATGACATGATCATTAATTAGTTGAAATGTCAATAGTCAGCTTGAAGTCCTAATTGAATTGACATCGTCGACATGTGAGAAGGGTCGAGGTTTTGTATGTAAATTAGCCATTCCGCATACTCAAGACGACTACATGTTTGATTCCAACATGGACTGAGATTGGGTAAGTGATTCAAATATAATTTGTTGATTACCGTTTTGTATGCATTAGCCTATTTTAATTAAGTTAATATTTTTAATGTTGTTATTTGTGTAGGAGCACAGTCCAACTTATCGACGATCACCTTTGCCCTAGATATCACATTCGCCGATAGGATCACCTTTACCAAGAGAGTCAGCTCTACTGATGATATCTTCTTCTTCCCCATCTAGACACCTCTTCCATGGATCTCCTGCACACAATTGAGTCATTATTTCGATGATCTGTATCATAGAGGAGGTGGGCGTGTTATGAAGAGAGTTAAGAAAGGAGGTGGGCGCGATACGAGTGAAGTTGGGAGAGGTGGTAGCTGCGCTGTGATGAGAGTTGACAAGCAAGGTAGTAGATCTATGACATGATGTTAGAGTGCTATAAGGCCATTTAGCAGACTTTTAGAACGAGGCCGCAGCGCTTCAAGGCGATATATCAAGCAAACAATGGAGTAACAGACATGGCGACGAGAGGGTGATAGATATCGGGGTCACACACCGTTGTGGATAAATGATGGTGCATTATAATTATTTTTGGTATCTTTGGAGTGGGGGATGGCCTCAATGGGGATATGAGAGGAGGCAGAGGATGAAAGGATGGAGGGCGTGGCCCCGATGATGGAAGAGTGGTCGTCCCTGGACGGTGGGGATGGCAATCCTCTAGGCGAAGGGGGTGAAAGGGTGGCGAATAAGGAAATGATGCCCATTGTGATAAGGGTAAAAAACATGTTGTTGATGTTTCAGACCACATGGTCGACAAGAGGCTGAGATTGCCATCATATTACGTCATTTCTCCCTTCATGGTTGAGGCGAAGAGGACGACGTTCGTCGACGGGACATGTCCCAATCTCTTTCGAGAGGTGGACCATGCCAAGTGGAAAATCGTTCAAGACAAAGTGGAGAAGAATTATGTCAGGATAAGTATTTTCTGTTTATTTTTTCAGAGTTAGCCACAAGATAGCTTAAAGGACAATCCCTGATGCTAATAAGTGGTTTCACACATCACAACTTTGGGAGTTTGACTCATTGACAATGTAAGTGCAATATCACAATTGATATTTATTATGTATACATAATTTGTTGTTTATTAAAAGAAATGACACTCTTTTTATATTGACGTTTCTTGATGTAGCACATTGACCTGGTTATGGACTTGTTGCATGATCAGGCTCAAAGATATTAGAGATCATTTGACATTTCTGGCCGAGTCATATTGAGCGTCGAGTTCCTACGTGCCGTTACCATTGAGTATCAGTCGCTTCAAGTTCTGGGTAATGAGTACACGGTACCCGATGATCAAATGAGTCATAGGGATGTGGCCGAGTGTCAAGGAAAAGTCATGTGAGGGTTGTACGCATATGCACATTCCAATTATCGCGAATCATCATTGCTTTGCCGTAGATATCGTCTTTGCTAATTTCATTATATATGTGCACGACTTCAATCGTTTTCGTCTAACACAGGGTCAACTCGCAATTAACCTGGAGCCTATGACCGTGATTGTGCAGAACAGACTATCCATTGTGCAGGACACGACGACGGCGAGATGGTCAAAATCTTAAGTGTTTATAATTTTTTTTTTAATTTGAAAACTCACTTTTTAGTTACATGGTACCAAACTAACACATTATTATTTAATTGTAGGGGCGAATGTGGCATGTTCGCAATAAAAATACATTGAATCTTTTAGTATACTACATAAGGTTAATGGAATCGACCAAACCTGAATAAAAAATTGGAGGAATAAGTTAGCATGCGATTTTTATTAATTCAATTGTGATTAGATATTGTATATTTAATTGTGAAATAATTATAAATATTGTAAAAATGTAAATATTGTATATTTAATTGTTAAATAACTGTAAATATTGTAAATAAAATATAAATATTGTTCATTTAATAGCGATACCATTACACATCTGTCTAATTGTTATTTAAGGGAATCTAGTTGGTATAAAATTTGTGAGTATGCCTTGTTTCTCTGCAATTACCGCACTTACACGGGTGAGAAAACTCTCTGGTGGATGGTATTCTAAACGTATGTGGACGTCTGGTCCACGCGGTTCAACTTCGAGTGGCGACAAACTATTAAGTGATAGAATATAGTCGGAAAGTTTCCACTTAGCTTCATTCAGTAAAGGAAATATAGTCTCAGCATACACTCCTATCTAATAATTGACTGTGTAATACAGAGATCATAACGTTCTTGCTGCAAAGCTTCTATACATAGCCACCGTGACTGCATACTCAGATGGAAGACTCTCTATTTTGTTAGATACTCTCATGTTGTATCGATGTCCTAGAAAATCTGATTGTGTCCAATGTTCAATCCCCATTTTGTTAGATACTCTCATGCATGGAATGATTTACTTCCTATTTCTACCATGAACTTATTATTCATCAATACCGTAAGTTTTGATCGCTCTCCTGAACAATGAAAAGATGCATCTGCCCCGATACCAGTATTCAGGTTGCTTTGTTTATGGTATATGCAATACCCCCGATGTGCCTCGAGAGAAATTTTGACAATCCCATTTATTATAAAAGGTCCCCGATCAATTACAAAGGTAAGGTCTTCGACTTCTCCGATTACTTCTCTCTGCTTTGTAAAGAACCACGAATCGTCATATCATTCTCGCTATCGACTTTGTCAAATGCAAGAGGGTAAATTTGGATGTTGGCATCTTGACATGTAACAATAATCAACTTGTATTCGTATCTTATTTTCAGAATTGTACAATCGACTAGAATTAGGGGTTGCATCGCATTTCGAAATTCTTGAATGTATTGTCCAAGAGCCATGAAGAAAAACTTGAAACAATTCTCGCCATCCATCTCAATAAAAAATGCGGAGTCGGCATTAGTTGTCCTCATGATATGGCAATTCTTGGCTAATTTAGTACAGCTCTCCTTCATCGAGCCCATTAAATCCTCCAAGTCACATTTTTTGGCCTTCCAAGACTTTGGTAGCTCATGATCACCCCGTACTCTCGATGGATGTCGTTAATGATGTTCGAAAGTATGTAGATCGTGAGTGGGTCCTGATAATTGTGCATTACTTATCGACCAATAAATCATGCTCAGGCTTTCCTGTAATCATTTCGACGAATTCTAACTTCGCAAACATGTTTCCGTGTATACTTGTGAACTATAAATAACTCATTTGTGTCCATCTTTGTCGCTTGCAAATGCCAACAGTAAATGTCGTCGACTTAGATAATCGTTAACAATGAATTGTTTGAATTCTTCACTTTGAACTCAAAGTTATATTTCAGTGCAATTTGATGCACAATTTCTTGCAAATCTTTATTTGTTTCAAACAGTTGCTCAATCTACAAATCCTCATCATCGGGAACCACACTTGAATTAAATGACGGTCCACTCGATCCGGTCCTTGCGCTCTCGCTCCATTCATGTTTCTGACTGGATACGGTAATTAAATCCTCATTTGTAAATTCATTTTTATTCTGTTTTTGTAAACTACCAACGAAAGTCTGTGTGTAAAAATGAGATCATGATGATGAATAACTGTCTCGGGGAATAACCACATTATCCTCACGAGCTATCTTTATGGTGTCCTAAAATCATTGGCATCATGATCCTCTCTGTCTGAATCTTCATGTTCACATTAGAAGACATTTTTCCTCACTGAAGTCACGCAAACAGGAGTCGTGTACATTTTGTTCAATTTAAATAGATAATTCACTTCAACATTAGAAGCAACCTTTACAGGTGGATGGATGGATGCTCTTTGAATTGGAATCTCATTTCCATATCTTACTAAGAAGAATTGACTTTCAGCTTGTTTGTAAATCATTATACATTTCCGCATATAATGTACTCGATGCCTTGGAAATTGGAATACCACCACGCATATCACTCATCCATTTCCATATCCACCGATCTTTTCATCCAATTCGAAATCACCAAAGTAACAAAATGAAATGACAACCATCTTTGCATGATGAAACATAATTTTTAATTATAAGAAAAAAAATAGTCGAAAAATCTGCCCCACCACTGGGCAACTAAATTTTAATAAAAAAAGAAGTCCTAACAGCCTACTTTTAACAAACCACTGTTATGATCGACTGTTAGCAGCTGACTGTTACGACTGGCCAGAATCATTATCATGAATATTTATGCAGATGATTTTTTTTCTTGTTTATGCTTAAAAAATTATAAATTTGTTAAAAACATTTTATCTACATGTTAATTTATGTCAAAATAAGATTTTTCAATTAAAATGTATACTAACTTAACGAAAACGAAATTAAACATACGTAAATATATTTATCAATAAAAATAAAAATTTCTTCTTCAGTGTTTGAGTAATTTCTGAGAAGCAGATGAAAAATGAGAGAGTTTTTATCAGTATTGGAATAAAAAGATAAGAAACGTTAACTAGTTTTGAAATTTTAAATGAGAAGTATTTGATTTTTACTTGTTAACTAAAATAATATTATTGTCTTTTAAATAAAATAATATTTTGTAATTGTATTATTTGCTTGAGGGTATCGCATCTTTTAATATTCAAAATGCTACTGTGAAAATATGCAATTGTTGAAAATTCAAAATAAAAATTAGGGGGCTTGATCAAACTAATTTTAAAGGTACACCATCAAGAGAAAAAAACAATTTGATAGATGATGATGATAATACCTGCAAGAAAATTATCACAATGATCTTAGTTTTATATAATTAGAGATAATTTATATTTCATTCTGAAGAAAATATAATACATTTATAATCTGTCTTTCTTTCATGTATTACATTATCTTTTTTTTCAATTTCTTTGCTAAAGGCAGCTTGTATGTTGTATATAAATTCTTTGTAAAAGAACTATTATTTGAAGTTTGATGAAATTTTAAAATATGAAAATGTTAGGGTCGGTTCCCTTTGCCGTTTTCTGTTTTTGATTTTTCAAAAATGTGAAAATGAGTTTTTCTTTCCTATTTTCGAAAATACGTTTTTGAAAACAAGTTTAAGATTTGTCGTTTTTTGATGTTTTCGGTTATAACTTGACCAAAGTTTTCAAAATGCGTTTTCGTTGTTTTCAGTTACTATCAACCCCAACCACCACTATTGCTACATGTAAAAGACCACCAACGGTCGCCGCCCTAACATCACCCTAACCACCACCATCGTTGGAACCACCACCACAGCCACAACATCACCCCATGCTAACACCACCGTCACCAGAATCACCACCACACAAAATTACACCACACAATACACCACCACCGTACAACTGCAAGATCACCAACCACATCAACCACCACAAAAATCGCCACCACACGGTGCCACCACCACCACCACCACCATCATTATCACCAACCACAGCCACCGCCACACCACAGCTACAGCCACCACCACAACCAACCACCAACGGACCAACACCAGTTCCGGATCTATCTGCTTCAATTCCTCATCCCCACAACATTGATTCATCAAATTGACCCCAATCGAATCTTCAGCAACCACATAAGACCATGGGTAACATGTCAATTGCACCAATTCATTCAAAAACTGCTCCAATTTTCGAATCCACCACCACAACCAACAACCATGGCCATAACCACCACCACAACCAACAACCACAGACACCGCCACTGCCACAACCAACGCTACAACCAACCCTATCGCCATCACATCCAACCAACACCACCAGACCTAACAGTAGAAGAAGTCAATTTTCAACGCTGACGGCCTTGCGCGCGCGAGAGAGAGAGAGAGAGAACATTTTTCAATTTTGGATTTTGAAAATAATATTTCAAAATGACAAAAATAACACATTTTCAACAATTTCAAAATGAACACTCAAAACACAAAACTCAAAATGATTTCAAAATCTAAAATGGAAACACTAAGAGAATAGTTCCTTAATATTTAGCATTGGTGGTTAGTTGTGTTTATCTGCGTAGCAACATTCTAATGACGATATAAACATTTCATACAAGAAGTAGAATAAATTTAGAGTCTTGCCTTCAGCTCCTTTTATTCTCATTCTTTGCAAACCTTTTTTAAAAAAAAAAAGAATTTTTAACTTNGGAAACATAAAATGACAAATTGTCGTTTTGAGTGCTTTCAATTATAATCAAGCCAAAATTTTCAAAACTCGTTTTGGGTGTTTTCAAAACAATTTTTCAAAATGACAAAAATAACACATTTTCAACAATTTCAAAATGAACACTCAAAACACAAAACTCAAAATGGTTTCAAAATCTAAAATGGAAACACTAAGAGAATAGTTCCTTAATATTTAGCATTGGTGGTTAGTTGTGTTTATCTGCGTAGCAACATTCTAATGACGATATAAACATTTCATACAAGAAGTAGAATAAATTTAGAGTCTTGCCTTCAGCTCCTTTTATTCTCATTCTTTGCAAACCTTTTTTTTAAAAAAAAAAGAATTTTTAACTTCACATTTACAAAATAAAATATTCTGTACGTAAATCTAAAATTAAATCTAGTTTTTTTCCTAACTCCTTTAACTACACATCTTCCTAAAACACAATTCAAACCACAAAACAGGGGTTAATGTACACTCAAATTTTAACGTTATTTAGTTTTACGCAGGGTTTTTATTCTTCATATGAATTC
>CAIGRL010213625.1:0-15456 GCA_903798325.1 Fraxinus xanthoxyloides
TGGAAAATAAACACGAACCCAAAGTGTTGTAATTTTCTATTTGGACATGCCTATTGGTAGCTATATGCAGAAGACTTCCATGTGCTTTTCTTTAGTGTCATGTGATGTTGAGCCATATATGAATTGTTTAAGTTTATTTAATTGATGTAACTATTTGGGTTATAAGTCAATTGGGAAAAAGTTGTCAGAAATCAGTTTTCAGAAATTAAGCTTAGTGTGCAGCCAGGTGTGTCCACTGCCGTATGATGAATCATTTTCTTGTAATTTAAAATGACTTCTTAGTCAAATAAGAGATATATCGAATATGTAATGTACAGTTCACCCTATTATGAAGACCATGCATGTATATTTTTAAAATGAATATAATACATTATAATAATTTTGTCATGTTAACTTTTATTTAATAAATGAAATAAATAACAAGATTTTGATTCACTGCTGTCGACAATAATTTATTCTTTAATGATTAGATAGTAGATTGTTTTTTTTTTATCTGGTATGAAATTTAAATCTAGTTGTATNTTGTATGTCATTCGGCACAATTTAAATAAAGCTTTCGGTAACGATTCATATTTAATTTTTGAAAATTTGGGTCGTTACAGTTGTTGTTGCTTGTTACTGTTCCATCTTTAATCAAACCAGTTGGAAAGATCGCAGAATTAGAAGAAAGCAGCCTAGGAAAACCCAATTTTGCTGAGCCTCCAGTGAGCATCAAAACCTCTTTTCTATTTTTTCTATCTCCGATCAAACAACATTTCAAACTTTATTCCTTTTCTTACACACAATTGCTCTCATTGCTGGTCATTATACAACAAAAATCTCAACTTCATGATAAAATTCTGGCCTTCATGTTGACATTGGTATATATCAGAAAGTTCAGTTACAAATTTACCTGAAAATCTACACAGGCGTATATCACTATGCTTTGTGTTCAAGACTGAATGACGCGCTGATGCTGGAATGCTTATCAAGTAGCACATTCAATCCATTTAATTACTAGTTTACAGCTTCAAAAAAGAGGACTTGGGGTTGCAGGCGTCCTCTTACACACATGGGAACAACATCATTCCAGCCACCAATTACCTAGACATCAAATATCAATCATAGACAAACTACAAAAATGGAAAATGAAGGAATACATGACAATGGAAGACAATTTTACCTGTACAGTTTCGTCATCATACATGATCCACTGTTCTGATTCGTGATTGTAGGCAAAACAAATATAGTGCTGCCCATAATAGCAAACCTAAATATGACAAAAAGTTGAAAGGTAAAATAAATTAGCTAAATCTGTCTCAAAAATAGGTTCTGGACGTCAATCAAAAATAATTTTTATTTTATTGTTGCAAGGAGTGTAAGGATTGAGTTTAGAATTAAAAAATAAATGTTTATATATAGAAATAATAGCTTCTCATAGATGAGATAACTAGCTGCATTAAGAACCTAGCAAAAGAGGTTATAGCAATATTGTAGGATCATGCAGGTAATACTAATACCAACTTGGTCTTCTTACTTTGTTAGTCATTAAGATTCTAGCGTTAGTGTTTTACAGTTTCTTGATAGGATTTAGTTTGTTTTGAGTAGAAAAAGGGTAGCATCTTAATGAGCCTATAGCACAACACAAATTGTAGCATGGAGCGAGAAAAAGTTTTATGAAGGACTTAATTTACAAAGATCTATGAAGCAGGCCGTGATACAGGATACCAAAGATGTCGTTCAAAATGAACAGGACACTGGCAAACTACAATGGAAGTTGAAAGCAGACACAAGTTGGCAATGAAGGATTTCCTGATTCCAAAGACATGAACGTTAAGAATCTATATGAGCGTGAAGATGGAGAACATTACAGTGCAATAAGTATTTCTATTGAAATTATTCGAAGAGAGCTTGAACAGTAATAAATGTACAATAAACTGAGGAAGTTTGTTACAGTACCTATATATACAAAGAATTTATAAATTACAGAGGTATTAAGAACAAGAGTCAGACTATGAAATCATAGGATAGTGTGGTCGATTATAGAAGACTATGCAATCCAAAGGTCTCAAGGAAGCCTGGTTCATGATGAAATATATATAATGAAAGTCCGTTATTTACATCAAAACAAAAAGGTAAAAATGTGTATTTTTTTTATGTAGAAAAAGTATTTGACTTAGTTCCTCAAAGCAGTGCTATCATGGGTAGTAGTCATGTTAGATATATCAATATTATATGCATAATAGAGCACTAAAGAGTACAAGATCTACTAGTGTAGATCAAGTCAAGTTTTTCCTTGGTTCTCTATCTTTGAATTTTGGTCATGAATGAGATTACCTTGGTTCTTTATCTTTCAATTTTGGTCATGAATGAAAGGTGCTATAGGAGCAATTAGGAATGTAGAGTAACTACGCCAAGTAGTAGTATACAAATAATACAGGGGATACACTAGTGAGGATAACAGCAGGGTCACAAAAGTTGTTCTAAGTGTTTAGGTTCGACTAAAGAGGGTTAAATATTAGATAGATTGTGTTGAATTAAATGAAAAAGGTGCTATAAGAATACCATGTAATCATAAAATATATGTCCACTTAGAAGGCATGTCCCACTGAAGAACAAAATGTCTATAAGATGAAAGTATTCAAATCACAATCCTTTGATGTTGTTAGTTTGTAGCTATTGTCTAACTTTGAACAAAGAAGGCAAACAGGAGAAAACATTGGGTTGTTTGATTTATAAAAAAATGTGCAAGCCACCCCAAAGCCGTGTAACAAACACTAAACAAATGACTAGTTGCCTGTCCTCGACATTAGTACTAGCAGTCCATCGATCTTTTACTTGCAATTAGGATAGATTACTATAATTACTTTCAGGAGTACCAATTTCGGAGCCTTCTCTGATTCAGTTCAAATCAATAGCCAGCTTTATATGCGACGTCTCTAGTGTATAACAAGAAAGCTCCCTCATTGACCAAGAAAATTATAGAAAATAGAATTTGCATAGAAAAAGACAGGAAAGCATACCATGGAAAACAAGCAATGCATACTTTTTGGATCAAGACCATGATAGAGCACACTGATATCAATCTCAGTCGACAAGGCTGCTAATGTTACTCTTATGTCATCGAGGCTTTCACAATTATTCTGCCAACCCAGAACTACCAAATGAAGAAAAACATGCATTTAGAATCTCACACGATCCAAGTTTAGAAGTACCATGCTGATTCAGTTTACTTCATTCAGCTAAAGAAATAAATAGTTAAAAAATTAAATGAAATGGAAAGTTTACCAGTTATGAAAATTTGAGGTTGAACTGAGAGAACATGGTGAATGTAGTTGAGCTTTCCACAGCCATGAGTCTCTGGATCACAAGCTAACTGTTGATTCATCTCAACCAGATTTAAAAGCTCGTCAAAGGTATTTTCTGGGTACATAACCTAAAGTGGTAAAGATAAATATTTATTAGCAACTAAGTTTCATGAATCGAGCACAAATTTGTATAAAATTCTAATTTTATAGAACACCAGTAAGTAGAACCATTAATTGATAAACTATCATCCAATAAGACATGCCTTCATTTCTCTTAGAGCTCTAGCATTGGTATGACGAAAATATGTTGTGTAATTTAGTTGCCTGGACTCCAAACTGCAACTGTCACACTTCATTCTTTCAATTATGTTCATTCCGAAAACAGAATGTGCAATACAAGATAACCCCTTGCAATCCCAGGAGCCCACCCGTACAACAGGTTCACAAGGCATTGATTGGTGGAAGCAATCAAATATTACCCAAAGCAATTCAGAAGCATCGTTCATCTGTCCCTGCAGATTTGCCACAATATTGATCAGGAACTTACAAATAATTTCTGAATACCTGATGTTGAAGAAATGAAGAAACACACGTTGTACTAAAATAATTAGCAAATATATCCATAGCAGCAGTTGTGTGATTTACCTCCTGGAAGAACTTAATGTCAGGGGACCGGTTGCTCAGAGCAACCCTCAATGAAGTAGGAGCAACGGCTTCTCTTTGAGTATACGTAGATAGCGTTCTCAGAGAAATGAAGATATCAGATAGAGCACATATAACACAAGGATTACCGACACAAACATGTCCAGACGATGATCTCCAAAAAAATTCATCTCGAAACCGTCTAAGGTGCCACAAGGACTGAATTCCGAAAAAGAATCAATATCTTAGACCCAAGGAAATTGTTACTATGAAAGAAAACAATGTGGAGAAAGAAAACTTATAGGAAACAACAATGAAAAGTATGCTCCCTAATAACAACCTGTATTGTGGAGTTGACAAAGCAATTATATTCACCGACTTCATTTTTCAGACCTGGGCCATATATATCCATTTCAGTATCACCATCAACCCTGACTTTATTTGATGGAAAGTCCAAATCACCCATTTCTGGCTGCTTCTTTGTAGGCAACGCTGAATTCAACATTAAAGGCAACATTCAATATGCACAGAGCATGTCTGACTTAAAATACTGAATACAGCGCTAAGCGACTTGAGGAAATAAACAAAGCAACGTCATTCACCTAATTTGTTCTTATATGTAGATATTTAGGGAAAGCTGCAATCCGTAGAATTGAAAGATTGGACAAAAATGACATGACAGAGCAAAACAGAACATGCATCAGTACTGTTTTCTAAGAGAATCAACAGAACCACACAGAGAACAACGACATGAAGAAACAAAAAGAACAATTATATGCAAGTATAATCTATGGAGATATTCAACCTTAGGCCACGAAGCCGAAGGAGTACCCAATTCAGTTCTTGATTCTAATTCAGTAATACATATAACAGGATGCTAGAATAACAAATTGAGAAGATTCGTCCATTAAATGGAAGAGTGAAAATGAATCAAGAAAGAATAAATAAGAGGAGATGCAAAGCTAAAATTACATAGCATTGTATAAATATTTGAAGATTAGAAAGTGAGCTTTCTAAAACTGAATTGAATGCATACATCTCAATTACATCTCAGATACAAGCACTATTAGATGTATTGAACTAAGGTACACACCTCCGCCCCCATCTGGAGTGTGCTTTGATCTCAGCTGACCAACTTCATCATTTTCCTTTTCTGACGACACAGATTGCTCTGCAAGATGCATCTGTTTTATCTCCTTTTCAATTTGTCTTTCATATTCCATAGTTTCTCCAAGCTTTCTTTCCTCATATTCAAGTTTGATTTCATGCTTGTATTCCTCTTCCTGTTGTCTTAAAGTGACACCAGTGCCAGAAAAACAAATTGCAGCATCAGGATCCTCACCGTTGTGAGCAGTTATACGTGATCTGCAGTAAATAAGAATAAGTTAGATATTAAACATATTATTCAAATATGTTTCAGCTGATATGCATGGAGAGCATGCACATGGATAGGCTTTCTGGTAAAAAGAGACTTACATCTCTTCAGATGTCTGATCATCAATCATACATAGCACGTTACCACCACTGTCCTATAAAAGTTGGAGTTAGAAGTAAATGATAACTGTGTATCCTGCAGTTCTTGTAAGTGAAAAATGACGGAAATCATCACACAGTTAAAACCTTTGAATCCTTGTTTTTCCTGTTCTCCTTGCTCTTTTTCTTATCCTTTGTCCTCTCTTTCATATGTCTTGAATTATCCCCTCCTCCACCAAAACCCTGTCCAAAATCAGCAGCAAGTTCCGCTAAAAGTGCTTCTCTGGCAGCATCAGATTTCTTTGTAGCCTCTTTCTCTGCCAGATCCTCCAAACGTTCCTGGAAAAAGGTGTAGGAAAGAACCTCTAGTTCAACTGTAAAGGTAGAGAGAAAAGTTAAGGGGATATTTACAAGAAGGCAGTGTGCCAGATACTAACTCGCAAATATGATTGCACTAGAGGCACCAAGATTGATCTGAAATCATGGGCAGCTGCCGGGTTAAGGCGAATTTCCAACTGATGCATCAAATTCATGACTCGCAGGATCCTTGCATCAATTTTACAGAGCTGTATCAATTAGAAAAGTGAGATAAAGCAGCAAAACGTACACATGAATTGATCCTAATTACAAAAGGATGAGAAGCAGAACTAACACACCAACCTCAATACACACAAAGTCTTTCTGTTTCTGTATTTCAATTTCTATGCGGGAGTCCTGCTGCAAATAGTCTTTTATTCTCCCATCATTATCTTCACCAGATTCTACATCGCAAGGTTGAGATGTCATAGCACTATAGGTTTCCTCAAATCCAGAATTGTTTACATTCAAGGACTCTGCATCCTTTAAAACACTTGCCAATGCATCCAACTCAAACCTATTGCTGATATTGGTAATTCCATTGTCACTTCCATTGATCTCTTCTTGCCGCTTCCTCAGGACAGATTCATAACTTTGGGGGACATGATCTATAACGTGCTCTCTTTTAATGCTCTCTTGGCAACAGAGATTATCCACAGCCTGCAATGCCTCATCGTAACTTAAATACTCATATTTTCTATGACACAAGCCCTGCAAGTTATGAAATTCCTCCTCAAGTAACTGAAGAATTTCCTTGCCTTGCCGTGTTTTCTCTTCCGTTTCAAATGTCCAGGATGTCAATCGTTCCGCACACAAGGGGCCTGTAAATATCCAGGTCAATAATGCATCTGAATCAAGTATGACATCCTCATTCTCATAGCAGATCTGCGATGAAGTTGCTGAACTAGAATCACCATTACCAGCATCACTGCACGATGAAGAATTGAGATCAAGCACCAGAACTAAATCATCTGGTGTAAAATATATCTTCTCCATAATGTCAACAATCTGAGTGAAACTTTTATCAGAATATTTATCTTGTTTACAAGAAAAAATGTCGTGCGAAATTTCCTGCAAAAGAAGCAAGATTTTCTGAAGAGCAGGAGGGCCCAGAAAACAGATACACATAGGTGATTTCTCTATATTATAGTTAAGAAGCTGAGAACCATCAGCAAGACCCTTCAGCTCCTCCACTACGAAGTGTATAACCTTGCTAACATGACTTGAGGCGAGATAGTTGCATTTGATAAGCCGCTCAAATGAGGTATGGATTCTGTCCAGGAGTCGCGCACGGTCTGAGTCATCAGTCGAAGGCCAGCTTTTATAAAGGAAACTTTTCTTTATGTCTTGATTATCATCTTTGTCATTTTCCATCCGCTTAACATCTTCCAACTCCTTGCTATCGGGTGTATTATTTCTTGGGTTCGACTCATCAAGGACATTAGGTGCCTCAAGTTTTGACTCTTCTTTAAGCATCTTGATCGCAGCATTTAAATCCAATGGTTTCCAAGAACAATTAAGAACCATCTCAGCCCACTCCTTATCCGTTCTATCAGGTATAATTGACTGAAATTTGGGTAACAAAGTCCACATATGCTTGTTTACGACATGATTCCCGAGTGAATCTGCGTCAGCAAATTTCTGATTGCAGCGACAGCACAGCCAAAACTTCCACGCCTTATTTTCTTTCCCAAAAGATAAGGATTCATTAAGCATCTCACTCAATGACTCTACCAAATCAGTATATGCCTTGAGATCTGAAATCCTTACACTAAGAAACTCTTTCTTCCAATCCAAATTCATTGAGTTCCAATAAGACCAAACCCAGTCCCTTATCTCAACCAAAAAAAAGTTTCTCCTCACATTCCCACTTTTCCTTCTTTCTCCCACTCTCTGTCCCATACCTGAACCAAAACCCATCCCCTTATTATTATTAATACTATTATTGTCCCCATCCTCATCATTACCACACTGAAGGGACTCAGATTTCCGTTGTAGAAGCCGAACAGCAGCCACCCTCACCTCAATTTCCTTCCTACGTTCCTCGGTAGTCTTAGATGCCTTCTTAATCCCTGGTAATGGTCCCAATTCCCTTGGGTCCTCTTCATTGCCCAGATTTTTTATCCTAGACGAAATGGATGCAATGTTCGTCTGCTGAATTAAAGACTCCAACTTACTTGAAATCTTCTCCTGGCACTCGGATACAAGTTTCGTGTCCTGAATCAAAGACTGTAACTCATTTTTCACGTAGGCATTTGGATCCTCGGAGGTGGAAATACTCTGATCGTTCTTGGGTGCAGTGTTCGACCTCTGAATCAAAGACTCTAACTTATTTTGCACATCTGAAACTCGAGCCCCTGCAGAGGAAATCTTCTGACGGTACTCAGATGCATTGTCCATCTTCTGAATCAAAGAAAGCAACTCATTCTTCACGTGGGCAACTCGAGCCTCGGCCGTGGAAATCTTCTCAAAGCACCCCTCTCGTAGTGTCTCCTTGGCCGGGTCCGTGGGGTTTTGAATTGCCAATGCCCTCTCGCACTCCTGCACCACCTCGTGATACCCCTTTTCCTCACTCGCCATCTCCAACAACAAATTAGCATAGAAAATAGAGTATTCAACAGAATTCGGGGACAATGTGACGGACTTTCTTGAGCTCTCTGTTGCGTTTTTGAAATGACGCTGTTTGGCATTTAGGTCATTAGTGTCAGAAGCTAACTTGACAAAAACATTCCCCATGGCATGGTGAATGAAGGGCGAATTCTCGTATTTAGAGCACAATTCATTCATCCACTTTAGGGCTTTATTGTGGTTCCCTCGGCGCAGAGAAGCGAAGGCTTTCCCGCACTCTTGCTTGATAGAAGCATAGGATGATGAAGTAGTTCCTTCTATGTTGCTGTTTCTTTCTAATTCCGGCTGGTTACCATCTTGGGCGGCGGATGGTGATGGTGGCTGGGAGGATTTTGGACGAGGAGGCATGTTTCGCTTTTTTGGCCCCATTTCAATTTCTTGTGAAAGCTATTGAATCGCATGCAAAAGAATTTGGTGAGGAATGTAGAGAGAGAGAGAGTGTGTGCAGAGACGGAGCTGTATGTATGGTGTATGGATCGATGCGAAGGCGGGAAGAATAACTATAAATCGCAGTTTGTTTGAGTTTTAGTTGTGATTTTCAACTTACGAATGGACACGTGTCTTTAATCTAATGACAGCGTTCAGTTGGGACTAGATTGAAACTATTTTTGAAATGTGGTGACTAGTTTGGAATACGTAAGAAAATTGGATGACTAACAGCCACATAAACCCGACCCGAAACTGGTACCGGGCTACCTGTATCCCAAAATAATAAATAAATAAATAACTCCTTCATGTCATCTGTATCGCAAAAACCTCTGCAAATCCCTCGAATCGAAACATAGAGGGCAAGCGACGACGCCGTTTTAAAGTCGAAATTGTAAGAAGAAAGTGTCGACAAATTAGCAAAGAACGACACGATGGTGAAGACTACGAAGGGAGGCAAAACTATGAACCCTACCGACGCTTACCGGAAGGAGATCCGCAAGAAGGAATTAAAACGGGTAATTGTCCTTCGTCGTCTAGGTTTTTATATATGAAGTTCATTTATATGTATGTGTAGGTGAAATAAGCAAGTATGCACAGGTTAGATTTTTAATTATTTTAACCTAATTGGGGATTTTTTACTTTCTCTGTCTTAAGTCGCTTCATTTCGGAAAGTCCACTGTGGCTTGTGATTTTATCTAATTTGAATAAAAACTTCCCTTTAATTGATGTTTAGTGGATCTGTTTTTAATGAATTTATATAGGAAAGAAGTTAAAGTGGGCATGTGAGTAATTGGGTTACAAAATTCGAATTTACGAAGATTTTTTAGTCCCCCTTTTTTCTGGTAATTTGGAATCATGGGGCTGCTATGAATTTGATGATAAGTTGCAAATAACATTAATTGTGTTTGGTTGTTCAAATTTAGTTAGTTAATATGGAGTATGATTGTGCATTTTAAAGCTTCTGAGATTGTCATTGATCTTATAATGCAGAACAAAAAGGAGAGGAAGAAGGTGAGGGAAGTTGGCATTTTGAAGAAGGACCCAGAGACCTTAAAAGATCAGATTCAGAAGCTGGAAGCTATGAGTAAGTACCAAATAATCGTGAAATGAGTTTCATTTTATATTATTTATGATGCACTATCTTGTTATAGAAAATTAATTGGACTCTTTTATATTTTGGTTTGAGCTTGAAAACACTTGTGATTGATAAAAATAAAAAGTGAGATTTTTCACTTAAAAATATTTTATTTATAGCTGTAAGAATGTCAAAAGTTATTAAATGAATGGATTCCGTTAGGATGACAAGTGTAATATTGCTATTTTTGTCAATGAATCATGAATCCCATGGACAGAACATATGCCCTTTCCATAACATGGTAGAACTCACAGTTTTGATGTGTGTTACTCTGTTGAGGTGGCTGATGTTTTGATTCTGAAACTCTTCAGCAGCAGCTCCATTTTACTATTTTTTTTCTAGGTATTGGGTAGTCAAATCTCAAAATCTTCTCTCCATCTCACCCTTTATTTATCAGTATTAATTTTGAATATGATTTCTGTCTACTATTCGATTTTTAATTGCAATATATGGCCCGTTTGATGTAAATTTTGGAGAATAGATTTTGTGAAAAGTGAATTTTATTTTAAGAATGTGTGGTTAAAAAGTAAGGAAAAGTTATGGGTTCACGTGTAAAATTATTTTATTAGGAAAATGTGTGATTGAAAATGTGTGGTTGAAAATGAATTTGGGGAAAATGAGTTTTAAAGAATCTCTAACAAATAGGGGCATATATTTTTGAAGATGTTAATTTTTTTTTTTACTGATGGTGCATTCCAATATCTGAATCCAAGCTTTATGAACGTGGGGATATGTTGTTGCTCTCATTTCACACCGAAGCTGGAGTATGTTGTCAATAACTAAAGATATCTGGAAAATAAGTTGAAAGACTTCCCTACTCCAACCTTGTTGTCTGAGCTAATCTTGTAACTGCTCTGATATTTTTGGTAGTTGAAGCTCACCCAAACAGAAAACATATTTTGGCTCATTTTAGTAGTAAGCAGAATTATTTTCTTTTGCTTTTTGGGAAAGTGAAAGCAGCCGGTTGCCTTGAAGTTTTTTTTTTCTTTCAGTTCACGTGAATCTGAAATCTGGTGCTTCTTAATTTATTACATTTTTCTTTTAGCCTTTTTTGAGAATGTTATGTGATATCGCTGTTAATTCTGGCAAGGATTTTGTAACACCTTGTTTTGATAGTGACTGCATTGAAGATAATCGTAATGTGATCTCATTAAACTATGTTTTGTATTTAACTTAGGAACTAAAAGAGAACAAGAAAGTGTGAACCAAACCTTTCTTGTTATTTTACAAAGAAAAGTGCTGGGAAAAAATGAATACAAGGATAAGTATGGGAGATATTTCAGTATCTACATGATGTGTTCTTTCAATCTATAGTGGTACTTGTAGGAAGAAAATGGGATTGATAACTAGAGTTTGCAATGTTGGAAATGATACAGATCGAGTATAAACAAATGAAAGGACTACTGAACTGGTTGGGACATATTGTGCAGACTTAAAGAGACATGTTCATCAGTGTAATGTCACCAGTAGACCAGATTAGAGAAGGGAGAGAGGCCAAAATGACACGGTGTGTTGCGGTGGTTAAGAATTTATTTGCTTTCTATCTTCCAGTAGAAGCAATGTACCGAATAGAGTAGCCAAAAAGGATTCATGAAACCAACCCAATTTTATTCGCAATAAGATGATGATGATGTTGTACCTCTCTTTTATTTTAAATCTGGATAGAGCTTATTGAAACAAATTGCTGAACTCTTGATTCTGGTGATATATTTGTACACTTCAGTCAGTTTCCAATCCATTTGATATAATTGCATGTTAGTAGTCCTAGCAAACCAAGCATCTATTGCATTGAGCTGATCTTACGACGCGCTATTCTGTATGCATTTCTCTACTTAATACTGTCTGTGTTGCTCCATACTACCTATGCCTCTATAAGTTACACATTGTGGTGGTCAATTTAGAATGTTAAAAGGTGCTTTTCTTTTTCATTATCTTCTCTCTCTCCTCTCCCTTTTCTGGGGTGGGGTTGGTAGAGGTGTGATTTGTTGATGTGTTATTTTCATTGAGAAGGAAAATTCAGTATCTTTCTAGTGTCCTAATATGCTTTTTATTAATATTTGCAGAGGCAGATGGTGCTTTGGACAAAGCAAGAAAACACAAGAAGAGACAACTTGAGGATACACTAAATCTTGTTATCAAGAAAAGGAAGGTAATGGCAAGTTCTTGGTCATAGTAATGGTGCTATGGTATTGTCGAAATGCAACATATTGTTTTTTGGCAATATGTTTTAATTTCAACAGACTAACTGACAAAGGATTTCAACAGATGTCGAGGGCCTTTTTCTTTTTGCGAGTGCGTATCAAATAGACCTACATTGTTCTTCACATTTGAATGAAAAAGTATATTTCTTTTATCTACAGCTTCGTCATTTTGATGTCACCGGACAGCTTAAATTGCCCCATTGTTAAATTAGTTTCACATGTTTTTCAAATTGTACATATTTTAAAAGACAGTGCAAAATTTATCACAGTAAAAAAAAATTAATATAGGACATGAAATATGTACATTCGCCATTTCAATATGTTACAATACATATTGAGGTATATATTGAGATGAGCTGATACGATATGCCTTTTCTTTTGCCCTTGCGCCCTTCTGTCCTCCCTGTTGATTCATAGATTATAGCCTTCCTAAAACAGCAGTCGATCTTGGTAAGAGGAAGAATGGGTTTGTGTTATACATCTTCATTCATTCATTGATCATGGTCATCTTTATTATTATACCGTTGTCTTCTGTGATGTTATAACAACACACATTATTACTATGTTAACATAAATATTTATTTATAGTTTGGTTTTATAGAGTAGAATATTATATTTTGGGGTGATGGTTACCTTTATTTTCCTGTGATAATCATTATCATTATTGGTGGTCTTTTCATTTCTACTACTGGCCCCGATTTATTTTTACAAGTATTTCTCTTGCATATATTCTGTTTTCCTTCTTCCACTTTTTCCTTACACATCTCATTTTCTTCTCATTCTCTGTTGTTAATAGACATGGTGATGGATTACCTATATGGTTTTTCAATCCCATGATTAGTTGACATTAATATCAACAATATAATTTTGAACATTTAAAAACTTAACTTTTATTGTTTTCAGTGATTTTTCTTTTGGTATTTAAGGAAAGGATACAGTATGTGGTTTCTTAATCAATCTGAATTGAGCTTGAACATAGAATTAAGTACATTCGATTTTTTGAGGAAGATTACAAGGTAGTGATTGAGCTGGAAAAGGGAAGAAAAAGGGCTAAGCTTGAAGAAGTGATAGGACGTATTGTGGGAGGGTTTGCACATGTCTACTGTTGACTATACTTGGGCTTTTGTTGATATTCCATGGGAAAATTTGGTTACGTCTCTATTGTTCATAACAAATGGTTGGGGTCTCATTTTTTCGTAACAATTTAACGGTAGGAACTAGAAAGTGTAGTAAACCAAAAGTTTTAAGTCACAGAAGTAGGTAGAAAGTGTATCTATCACTCCTTCCTTTCCTCCAGGTATCCCTTTCCCTCTCTTATGATGCTTTATTCTTTTAGAAGCTTTGTTACTGATTAAAGCAATATATTTGAGTGGTACCCGGTTAATTCAATGGTGCATCTTTCAGTGAATTTAACATTTTGATGTCTAGGTGCATCACATTCCTTTCTGACTTTCTGCCAATAGGATCAATTCTTCACAATTTATTTTGAATGCACCCACCCTAACAATCACTTCAAGAGTTTGTCAATAAAGTTGGTTTCAGATAAATTTGATAACTGGCAAGTATATATTTGTACTACCAATGAAAGAAAAAGCTGCTTTCGGGTTATTCCTCTCCTTTCGTATCTGGTAGCCATAATTGGGTGGCGCTATGAACCACACCTTTCTCGTATATTCACTTTTATATTATTTTTTATTTTGCATGGAGCAATTAAAATTTTTTACTTGATAAACATGTTCTTTTGCCTGTAGGATGCTTACTTTTTTCGACAGTATTAGTTTCTTTGTCAGGAAAGTTAATTAAATGTGATTAACAGTATGCTGTAACCTGATTGGGCAGGAATACGAAGATAAACTAAAGGAAAAAGGTGAAGCACCCGTTATGTTCAGGTGAAGAAGTTTCCATGTGTTCTCCTTCAAATTGTTTCACATTTTAACCGTGTGGTGTAAATGTACATGTTCTGAATTTAGTTCAACGTTCTGATGTTATACTCTTTCTGCAGTCATTTGGGACCTGTCCAAAGGCGGGCTACTGCGGAAGAGGAAGAAAGAGTTAAGCATCCTAGACCTGAAGTAAGTTCTTCTTAACTTCTACACTTTCTAAATTGAGCTCTTCTGCTGATCTGTGAATCCACATTTAGCAATATATTGATGCAGGACTCAGTCTACTATCACCCAACTTTGAATCCTTCTGGAGCTCCACCACCCGGGAAACCTCCTATGTTCAAATCACCAATAGGTGGGTTCGGTTCTATTTCATATTTATGCCGCCATAATTATCTCTATTTTCCTATGTTTTCAAAAGTGGACTAGAGTGCTGGCCAGTTTGACCGGGAAAACCAAGGACTGGCCGGTAAACCGGTTCGGTTATTGGTAGAAAGCAGAAGTTCAAAAACAGGAACAAAACCAGTAAAAAAAACAGTAAATAGACGGTTTAACTGGTGACCTGGATGCAGTTTTTCCGGGTTTTCCGGTTGGTAAAGAATGAAACAACACACCTCGTTCTGCCTTTCTCCCACTGTTCCAATCACTCAAAGTTCGCTGCAGCTCCATAATCTCATTCTCCAGTCTCCATGCCTCTAACATTGTGTATATGCAAACCATAAAAAAAATTTGCAAAAAGCATAAAATACTTTGTACAGATGCTAAAGAAATAGATTTAAGGGTCGAAGGACGAACAGAATATTTTGACATTAGGGGTTTTCAATGTATATAAATGGGGCCCATCTGTTGCCTCTTAATTATTTGGGTCCATTTGTTTCTATTTCACGCTAAGTGGGTTTTGAAATAATTAGTTTATTTAATTCATGAGTTTCACGTTAAGTGGGTTTTGAAATAATTAGTTTATTTAATTAATGAGTTTTAAAATACTCTTTTACTCCATATATGTGTATATCAATATATTAATTCATTTAGTTAATTATATTTTAATCTCTGATTCAACCTCGGTTCAACCTGGTTGACCTTTGCAACCTTGCCCTTATCCAGTTCAATGCACGGGTCAGTTTTGAAAACATAGCTATTTTCGCCTTATATCTCTCTCCCTTTCTCTGTTTTCCTGATTTATCATCATGCACACTCCCCCCTCCCCCTCCCCCTCCCCCTCTCTCATTCTGCTTTTTGTGACTTTGACATGCAGGACCTAGGATACCCTTACCGGAAGCTTCATCTAGTAATGCTGCATCATCATCAATATCTGAATCAGAGGATGCTTCTTTATCTGTCCCCCCTCCACCCCCACCCCCACCTTCTATGACTAGTGCTGGCCTAGATGCTGGAGATGGCACCATTATGCCTGCATCTTT